>JAKCPI010007781.1:0-167578 GCA_023213315.1 Euborellia annulipes
GCAGCTAGTATATAATTGATTTATTAGGGCCAACGTTTCAGCCTTTGTTAAGACCAATCTCATTTTAATGTGTAAAAAGTTCGAAAGGGGCAAATCCCCGTAGGGATTTAACATTGGCTCTATGGAAGGAAGAGCCGGAAATGAATTAGAAAAATCAAAAATACTACATCAGTAAAGGGAACTTCAAACAATTTCCTCGAAAAATTTCACAGATATACTTTTTAAAGGCATATAAAAAATAGTTGATTTATGAATTTTAAACAAAATAGTTAAAGCCAATTATGTGAAAATCGAAAAAAAAATTGAAAAAGTAAATCAGTAAAGTGTAGGCCTACTTCAAAAAATTTTTAAGAAAAATTTTACTGATATACTTTTTGGAGAGGATATGAAAAATTGTTGATCAATTTGAATTTTAATCTAAAAAGTAGGGCTATTTTTCGATATTTTTTTGCCTAAAAATTGGGGTTTTTTGAGAAAAAACCATTTTTGAGTTAATTACTCGGGATTTTTATTTATCTTATTTTAGGTTTCTTCCTCCCCCCAAATCACATTTTTTTGGTCTTTTCTGAATAGTCGTTCCGAAACTACAGGGAATTAAATTTTTAAATTTAGAATTTCCCAAAGAAAATAAAAAAAAAAAAAAAAAAAATGACAAAAACCCAACCCTATAATCAAGAAGACAAAATCTTGTGTGTCTGGTCGCACAGCACACAACTTTCTCTTACCTTCGGTAATCGAAAGTTGTGTTCTGTGCTTGCCTCACCAGATTTTTTGTGTCGAAATATGCTTAGTTCTGCCGATATACTAGAATTCAAGATGTAAAATTTATAAACATAGGAAAATATTTATATTCTGTTACCATGGCAACATTAAGTACAAAATAAAGTGTGCTTCAAAAGATTACAAGGGCATAATGAGAATATAAATTTTAAGGAGGATCTAAAAAATAATATATTTTTGAATTTTAATCAAAATCTTTGGAGCGAATTGAGAATTTGAGAAAAAACTGAAAAAGTACATCAGTTAAGTACTAGTACTTTTTGGCAGATTTTATTCAAAAGCTTATTTTAACTGCCCAGGAGAGATAATAGAAAAAAGGAACCACTTTTTCTTTCTCTTAGCCTTATATGAAATATATAGGAGAGAAAGTATTGCGATCATGTCAAAAATTCGATGTCGAGATTTTGATGGATATACATGTTTGAGGTCCCCTGAGTCAAAAAAGTGGGTCCCGCAAATTGGTCTGTGTGTGTGTATGTATGTATTGTGTGTGTGTGTGTGTGTGTGTGTGCGTGTGTCTGTATGTGTGGACAGATTTTTAGCATGAAGGAATTGAGCTACCGGATTGAAATTTTATATTTAACTTAGGTACCTTCCCACACGCTCAAAATAAGCTTTTGAACAAAATCGGCCAAAAAGTACTAGTACTTTACTGATGTACTTTTCAGTTTTTTTCGATTTTCTCAAAATTCCCTCCAAGGATTTTTTTTAAAATTCAAAAATCAATTATTTTTTAGATGCTCTTTAAAATGTATATTCTCATTTTGCCGTTGAAATCTTCTGAAGACCACTTTACTCTTGTTCTTCATAGGAAAGATAGAAATGGTTGCCATGGTAACGGAATTTAAATCTTTTCTTTTATTAGATTAAAAATCAATTATTATTTAAATTCCCATTTTTTTAAATTTATTTGTGTCTTTAATTGTTTCAAAGAAAACATATATGTCTCTCTCTCACTTGCAAACATTATCGTCTCTCTCTACTCTTTTTTAAATTCCCTTTCCACCTCATCTTCGCATAGGAACAATGTTAATTTCCTATAAGGGATTTGTATGTTAATTTCGATTCAAAAGGGGTCCCCTTTAGAACTTTTTAGGCATTTAAAATTTTTTTTCCAATTCTTATGAAATTTTATATTTATTTACGATTCTATATTGTGTATAAAATGTCCAAATATGAGATTAAAATTTTGAAAAATAACCATAGTTTATTTGAAGCAGTCAACATTTAAAATGCAAGTTTGAAACTAAGGTGCTATCGGAAACTAAATATATCTCGACACAAAAAATCTGGTGTGACCAGCACAGTGCGCAACTTTCTCTTACCGAAGGGTAAGAGAAAGTTGTGTGCTGTGCGCCAGTCACACCAGTTTTTTGATTCAGGCGACCTCAAAGCGTGTATAATTATCAAAATCTCGACATAGAACATTTAACATAATCGCAATACTTTCTCTCTATATATTTCATGGCAAGAGAAAGTAAAAAACAATCTGCGTTTTAGGATAGATTAAAAGCCACACAGGCTGTTTTTTTTTTCTTTATTTTATGCAGAGGACGTTTTGGGGACCATTTTCATGGAGCCTGTTTGGCTGACATCCTCTCCTTTTATTTATCTAGTTGTTGGACAAAAACTACTTGAGATAGACTTTAAACAAAACATAGCTTGCCTCCATTTGGTTCAAAATTGATCCAAACTGTTTTTTTGATAGTAGGCTACAAGGAATCAAATAATTATAAAAGCAAGCAAAACATGGAAGGGAAGTTGTCTCCCCTGGGGCTGGCTCCCTCCCTTTCCCCAAGCTGATTCAGGTTCCCGGATATAATGAATAATTAAATTGGCGAACAGGACACAATCATCACTTGAATGTGAAGGGATTTTACGGCCACCACCAACAACATGCCCCTTTCAACATCCAAATCTCCTAATAACAATCGTATATAATTGTGTCGGCTTTCATCGGGCAGGAATCTCAATTATTCTACTACATATGTCTCTTTCCCTCTCCGACATGAAAATGAGAAGCCGAGGGGAAATAATATTCGTCATTTCAATTTGCATTCAATTACGTGATATAGACCATCAATTTCGTTTTAATAATATGTAATTTCGACGTTGTTTTTTTGATGAAGCATTATTATAACTATAAATGGATGGTTATTTAAACAATAAATAGTCAAAGTTTAATAATGAAATTCCTAAACTTGTTATAAAATAAGGCTATGCGAATCTTGCTTATTTTTTAGGTTATTTCCAGGTTACGGGGTTTAAACAGTAGCGTATTCAGGTGGGGGGCGAAGAGGGGCGCTCGCCCCCTCCCCCGCCCCAGGCGGATCAAGTCTTTGGCGCCCCTCGATACCGACATAGGCGCTCTAGCGCATCCGGCTTTCCGGCTTTTTACCTAAATCTCCGGTTTTGAAACTAATAATAAATTCATTTTATATCACAAATCCGGAGAAAAATGACAAAAAAAAGCTCGAACTAGGTTCGAATACTAACTAAAAAGGTCAAATGAGATAGTATAGCCTACTAAAAAAAAAAAAAAAAAAAAAACGGCGGCCCGTGTTATGTACTCGTTGTGGGAAACATCGCTCGGTAAGCGAGTCATTCTTTTGCAATTTATTTTGGTCGTTATGCGAATTACTCGTTAAGCGAGGTTCTACTGTATTCGTATATATATATATTTTCTTTAAATATTTAGAAAATAATTTGAGAAAAATTACTATTAATAAAATTTTATTTTATTTTAATATAATTTATATATCTGGGTTGTTTCATTTTAGTCTTTTCTCTGTTTCAGAAATAAAAGAAAAAAGTAAAAATGGAGCTTTTTTATGCCTTCTTATAAAAAAAATTTGTTACTTCCCATTAGGATGGAAAACTATTAAGTTTTATTATTTTGTAAATGAGCAGAAAAGAAATAAAATTTATATTTCCTTTCTGGGATGGATCAAATAAGGGAGGTTTTATTTTAAGAAAATAAAAAAAAATTCGATCCATGACAAATGACAAGATATGATTTAATTATTAAAGATTTTTTTTTATTAAATAGATAGATAGGGACTTTAACTAAAGTCGGACTAAAATTTCTATTCTAGAAGTTGGCACCTCGGTAATAGTAAGTAGTTGAATATTCATTTTGTATTAATAACACAGGTCAACATGATTTTTGGGTCTGGCTTCTGCATATGAAATTTTCGTTTCTCCTACGCTAAAAATAAAGGGAAAAATAATTTTTTTGATTAAATATAAAATTTCAATCGAAACCTTGGGTCTTAGTTAGCTAACTACTATTTGGGCTCTTTCTTAAACATATCATTAGCTTAAATAGATGAGAAAAGACTCGAGTCAGTCAAGTAGCTTATTCAAGGATAAGATAGTTCGATAATTAGAAGTGAAGCAACAAGCCCTAAGTCATCAAATATTGTATCCTCCTATGGTATAAGTAAGATCAAGTAATTATTTTACTTTTTTTTGAGTTATTATGGTCTAAATGCAAATATAATCCCTAAAGGACTCGAATGTTCTGAAAGCCTATTTTGATTGGATTATTTGAATCGCTCTTCATTTTTGTTGCCATCTATTGTACCTCAAAGATTTCTACCCACCCTCAATAGCTTGTGTATGAATATTAAATTTATATTAAAAATAAAATGTATACATTTTTATTTGCTGGCCCCAACAGTTTATTAAGTCATTAAACTTTTGTATGAATAATTTATCTGTAATGAAATATTTAAAAAACTTTTAGATGGATATGATAAAAATAAAACAATCCAAGTTTTCGGATATCTATCTATTTTTTTTTCTCTCCCTCTGGCTGCTATTTATCCTTGAAATAGGTCATTGAATTTACGGATCGATTTCAAAAGTCCGAGAAGAAAACGAAATGCATGGCTATTTTTTGGGTGAGCTGGAATATACAGTATTTTATTATTAAATTGACTTCACTCAGAGATTTAAACTTTGCCGTGACTACGAATTTCCCGAGCTAAGATTAACACATTTCTTTTGTTGTTTCATTACAATTTTTTATTAAGATAATTTTTAAAATTTCAAAATAAAAAAGTTTCGGTGATGATGATTTAAACCCTTGAACCGAACTTTTATGATAATTTGAAATTTTTTTTTTAAAGATCTGCCAACTGCTGTCAAAAACTGAAAAATTCTAGGTTTTGATTTTCTGCGCACCCTCGATGCGTCGATTTGGCCCAAGAAAATAGAACAGAGCCTACTTTTCAGGGCAAATCCAAAAAACTTTCATCATACACAGAGACATTTTTCTTGACCCAAATCTTGTCCTCAAACGGCTGTTTTCGACGCATTTACGTTTTTGAGGATGCTGATTACGCCGATTTGGGCCCAAAAAATAGACCAGGCTTTTTTTTCCAAGCCAAATCCAATTCCAATTCCATTTTTGTTGTCATACACGAAGACATTTTTTTGGACCCAAATATGTTAACAAACGCTAAGCGCGTTAAGACATTCGTAAAACAAATTATCCCTCACCTGCATACTATTCATGACTCCTTGACCTTATATTCTCCTATTTTCTTAATTCTTCCAATTTGATATTTGAATTTCCTATCCTTTCAAGGTTGTTAAGCATTTATTTCTATGCCTACACTATTAGAATTTAGAATTCATGATTCTTAATTTGATAATAGCATCGTATCCATAGGGATAAATGTTAAACAGCCCAGAAAGAAAGGAAAGAAAAGCGCAAATTTAAAATATTGAATATAAAATTGGAACAGGAATATAAAGAGAATAGCAGCTGGCCATACTCGAAGAGGAAGACCCAGTGGCGGATTTAGGCTTGCTGCGGCCTTAGACCCCGTTTGATGCGCCGCCCTTTTGATTAACTGAAAATTTTTAGGTATATAGATTCGGGGAGGAGGGGGCGAACTCAAAAATTTTTCCCCCTGCCGTTTACCTTTTTTTTAGGAAGACGAAATTTTTTCCGTCCTGCGAAAAATTTGGTTTTTGGCCCGGGCCTAGGCGTAAATCCATCACTCGGTAGACCCGTCAGGTTGATCCGGGCCGATCCAATCTGACGGGTCGATGCGCCACTGTTAAAACTTTCATTATCAAAATGGCTTAAAAAAGTGGAGAGTTTGATCTGTCGGGTTGGACCGGGGCGGAGAATTGAGCCATTTTCCTCTCTTATAAAGAACTGAGACTTATTTTTTTCTTTAAATGTCCAAAAAATTCTTTGTAGTAACGTGTCCTCCCCTGCCCCCTCCAAAGTCACCATTTAAAGAGATGATCCCGGAGGGTCAAAACTTCGCTTGCCCACAAACGAAAAGATAAGTTCCTGCGTTTTAACCGGCACAGTCAAAACTGACAGATCTATCTGTGTATGGCCAACTAATGTTATGGTATAAGGTCGTGGACTAGGTCGTCACTAAGCAGAGGAGTGATAATTTTTTTACCAATGTCTTAGAGGAAATTATTAGGGTCCGACCGAAACAAGATTTTCAACCCAGGCCTAATTTCGGCTTCAATCTTAGTTTCGGCCGAAATCTTAACCGAAACTTGTTTTCTTAAAATTTCCTAAAAAAAATTCATATCATTTGACCTTTTTTTTTTAGAAAATTTTCCCTTGGGACTCAAACGTTCACTCAATTTTTCCCTCTTGCGAAAATCATTTGACCTGTTTTTACTTTCTCTTATTTTAGGTGCGTGCGAATCTCATTCGACGTTTTTTTTTTTTTTTTTTTTTTTATAGTGTACAAGTCTCATCCCATTTTTTCAAGCTCACAACTCTGGTTCAAATTCCACTTGCCGTGAAAAATTTTCAAACAGTGCCAATGTCTCCCCGTCTCTCTGTAATTGGAGTTAATTTCTGTTGAGAGATGAGAAAAAAAAAGACTTCTAATGGTGAGAATAACCTTCGAAGAAAGAAATATTTTTTATTTAATTGCGTGTTGGTGGGTCAAGCTCTCCATGATCCCGGGGGGTCGAACCCAGGATCTCCAGCCTTTCCTTTCGGTGTGCTTCCTTTACACCAGGCCTCGAACTCGAACAAACTCACTTCCCTATATATGCAAGTTAACGTGCATTTCTCTAACAAAGTGACAAATCTAAAGGAAAGTTTCACACTTGTCCGATAAATACTTATAATTCCAATTTTATTATCCATAACTAGTTATAAAAGATCTCAATTTTTCGATCGCTTATAACAAATTGAATGAAATTGATGAAAACTTTTTTTTTCAATGAATAAATAATTCCATAAGAGGGATTAATTACTTTCAGTGAATGAATGGAGATGGGAAGTTGGAAGGGGATATGGCAGGGGTGGAGGGGAGCGGGAGGGGGAGGGGAGGGGAGAGGGAGATTAGATATATAGTCAGATAATTCGCTCGGAACACGCAGAAAGGGAGAGAGGGAGATAACAGATAAACCTCAGGGTTTAAATATAAAACCCCTTGGGATTCCTTTGCGTGTCTCAGACAGACAGACGGACAAACCAAATAAAAAGACTTACATCACAAAAAAAAAAAAAAAAAAAAACTCAAGTTATGTATTAGGAATAATAATTCTTTCAAGGAGGAGATTTCTTTTTTCATCTTGCCAAAACGATTAGATTTCATATAAATTAGCTGATCAAAGCTTTTAAATGGCGATAGAAAAAAAAATTAACTCGTGCTTCATTTTTTTTTCAATTAAGAAAATATAAATTCTCTAGATTTACTGATATTTGACAATTTTTTGTTTGTTTATTTGAGCTTATCGACATAATAAATTATTCGGTGCTGTTTTTTTTCCTCTTTGGCTTGCACTCCCGCTTGAATAAACGCAAATGCAAATAATAATGTAAAATTTAGAGCTTTAGACAAAAGTGCAACCCTTAAAAATTTAAAAATAACACATAAGAAGGTATGCATATAATTATTATTAGACATAGTACATTTATGATTGAAACTAAAAAAAGGCGAAAAGATGGTGGATTGTCCTAGCGTCCTATCATATCGGTCGCCTATATCTGCAACTAAGCAAAATGATTATAAATAATTTAAAATATTGTACTAATTTGAGTCTAAGATTTGTTACTCTAAACCCAATCACAATTAATCATGAATATGAATTTTGTCATAGGGACTTTAAATTTAAATATAAAATAATGAAGTAGATTATCTTACAAAATTAATTTGGAGGTCGCACTTTTGAAGCGACTAGAAGTTCTTTAGAAAATAATTTTTTTTGGGGCTATCTTAAACTAAATAAGTTTTCAAATAAAAAATATACAGTGTAATTAGAGCTATTTCAGATTAACAATCTCAGTTAGCTCATCAAAGAATATTTAAAGGCAAATACTTTAAAAAAAATTATTCAAAAGTAAATTTCTAGCGTCCTATACCTAGGACGCCAGGCTTACGCTGGGTTATCTAGACACGGAAAAATCTGGTGTGGCAGCAGATCACGTAACTTCTCCTAGCAAAGAAGCGTGTGTCAGCCAGTGACCAGACATGTCATCGCACACATTAACTTTCCCTACATATCGTTCGGCTGCTCAGCCAAGTTTGCATTTTACTTTTTACTTTTTTTTTAAATAGACACAAGCGATAAAATCCAATCTTAGATAAAGTGTATTTTTATATAATTGTATAAATTCCTTTTAGTTTTATTTAGGATTTCATTGCATGAATAGCCAAAGGAACATTTGAGATTCTTTTTCTATTTTAATTAATTTTCTTCGCCTTTCAAAATTGCCATTCAAATTGAAACAAGCCCGTCTTCGGCTTCGCCCTTATGTCAATCTCTCTCTCTCTCTCTCATTATTTTGTTTGTTTTTAACCCCGGGTTAATTTTTATTCACCTTTATCTAAATTAGCATGTCTATAAAAAATAATTCCCTTTTTTTTATTCCATTCTAGATGTAATTTAACATTTTGCCAATTCGAACAATTTTAAATTTGTGTGACCTTTTGCATAGATCCCCCCTCCACCCTTCTCTTGGCTAATTAGAATGACGAATAAAATCAAACTAAAATTTGCATTTTGCTAAACTGTGTTGCGTGATTTAACTTTTATTTATAGAAGTAAAAAAATTCCACTTAGTAATCAATGTGCGGTATTTGACTTCTTTTTTCGGAAAATCAAATAAATTTTCAATTGGAAAATTTGTTACATGTTACATACTTCGGGCTAAATTCTTAGAATATAATTAGAGGGAAAAATAATGACTAAAGGGAGAGTTAACATTTTCATTCGAATTTCGATTTATTCAATAAACTTATTTATTGTAGTGGGGTAACAGAAGTTAAATTCATAAATGGCCTCAGATTACGAAAAAGGTCTAAAAATTATAAATTTTAGTATTTAAACACTTTAATAAATATCTTGTGTCTTATACACACATACACCTATCTACTTAGGTTCACGTCGCCCCAAGAGAACAGCCCTGGGGCGCCGCGCCGCACAGTTTGGGAATCCCTGATCTAAACCAATTTTTAACAGCGTACGTTAACATGTTGGTTTTATCTCAATGATGTCAAAATCATAACCTTACTTTTTAGGTTAAAGACGCCATTTTGATGCATTAAATACGGCGTTAAAATATTAAAGGCAACCTCTACATATGACATTTATTTTTAACACTTTGGACTAAATGTTAACGCTTTGGCGTTAAAGCTTTTGATTACAGAAAAGCCATTTCAGGCAAGGTGTTAAAAATAATTTAACTCTGATTTCAGATGTTAAAAGTTAACATTTTTGCTTGGGAATATACCTTATTTTATTTAATTGGTTACAAAATTTGTTCTTCAAATCCAACATTGAAAGTAATATGTTTATTAATATAAGCTTATTTCTATTACTTTTGGTCTTTTCATTTTTTTTTCTATGCCAAGGCAATTTGCCTAATTTTTTATTGAACCACCCTGCCAGAGGGGCTTCTGGGCTTCTCTCCCCTGGCTAGCACTTACCTTATTGAACTGCCTGTGTACTTTTTTATTTCTTTTGTGATTCATTGATCTATTCTATTTCTCTAATTGAGAATTAATTTTATTTTTACTAAGGCGATTCTCCGTGAAATCAAAACTATTTTTTTATTTGTTTCCCTAAAAAGAAGGACAGTTCAATATAAAGAGAAAATAGATTTGTAGACGTACGTGTCAGTCACTTATTTCCCCAGATCTATTAATTAAAGCAAAATAAAATTTCCTCTTTTTAATTTGGCTACTGGCTTCGCCTCCGCCCTACATTCACATTCAAACCATCTCCTGTTTTCTAGAAATAAAAAATATTTATTTGTCACATCCTTTCTCAGGCAGTTGTCATAAATAAATACGTGATATTATTATTAGATGATATTATTGATATGCCACTTCTAAATTTATATGATTTTTTTTTTTTTTTGGAGGGGGGTTAGAAGGATTTGACCTTTGCTTACTTGTTGACCATTCCTAATATTAATATACGATATATGATAACAACTAGACACCAAAATTATATTATGAATCAAGAGTGCAAATAAAGAAACTTTTTGGCCTGATCTTTTAAAGAAAATTCGCTGGTTGCATTATCGTGTATTTAAATTATACATCTACTAATGGCATAACTTGTGCTATTATTATTTGAAACAACTGGTCAGTCTTGAGGAAACATCGAAACATTAACAAGACCAGGGGAAGGGGAGGGGCATGTCAGGGGGCGGCAAAAAAGGGAAAGTGATTCTCCAACAACAAAATGAGAACGTTTGAAAAGTGAACATATCGCACTCAAAGATATCCAAGAAACTTGCCAGAGTATCACAATTAAATGATCAAACAACAAGTGATGCCTGTAAAATAAATAATAAATAATTGCCAAAGCTTTTCCGCAAAATGTCTAAAGTCGCAGGCTTTTTATCACCTTAGAGGCCATCCCAAATTCAAAAGTTATGCCTATTCGGAGGAAATGTGCTTCTAGAAGGCAAATGCCTCATTCATTTTTAATAAGATAACTTGTAATAGAAATAGGAAAAAAAGGAAAGGAAATGTTCGTGAATAATTTAATAGTGCATAGCCTAAAAGCCTTGCATGCAAGTATAGAGGCTTAAAACTTTCTTAGAATTCGCAATAAATAAACATTACTTTAGAACATAAAAAATTTTATTATTGTTTTCTTTTTTACCTTGAAAATGTATTCTAATGATATATGAATGAAAGAAAAGATTTTTATTTAAATTTCATTCATAATATTATACTGTATAATAGAATAGAGCGACGACCCGAGGACCAAATTGATTTTCTCTCTCGCCTAGGCGCTAGGCGAATGATGTCATATTAAAAGATTAAAAGAAACAGATTTAAAATTAATTTTTAAATTGTAGGCTTTTTATTTAAAGTTTCTCAAATAAACCGAAATAAATTATTTGGTGGCCACACCTCCAGAGCGACTGGACATTCGCCAAAAAACAAGTGTCTCTTCTTCCTATTAATATTTCAATGAGTGAAATACATTTTAAAACCTGAAAAAACCGGAAACTGGACTATTTGGACAACTCACTCTTATAATATAGGAGCTACCTTCCTATGAAGAGAGTTGAAAAAAAAAAAAAAAAAAAACGAAATGTTGGTGAATTAATTACAAATATATATTTTTTAAAATTGATTAGAATCGATTCATTGTTTCGTTATATTATAAAATTTTTTTCTCTTTTCCGCTGCAGAGGCTATTATTATTCAAATACTGTTGACTACCTTCCACACGCTTGTTTCTAGAGGCCACCCAATCAAAATTCAGCCGTTCTTTGGCATTACTAAATTAATTAGCATTAAGCGTTTTGCTCAATTGGTGTGCGTCCAGCCTTAGAGGCGTGATTAGAGAGATGACATTAATTTATTTTTTAAATGTTTTTTGATAAAATTAATTAATTAAGGCATTTGATAATTTTTTTCTGTTTGAGCAAATATACATGCATCTGTGTGTTGGTTGCATAGCTAAGACTTGGTCTCTCTACACTTTATGGTTGTTTCTCTCACCGATAGAGTGCACTGCTAGAGCGGATACTTTTGGCTGATACAGATAGTAGGCCTACTTTGTTATTTACGAATAATTGCTTCTACAAAAGCATTCCCTTGCAAATGTTTTCTTTCTCTCATAAAAGCATATTTAATTCTTTTTAATTCAATATCACTTGCTCATTTTCCTACAAAATCTAGAGATAATTTTACTCAACATAATAAAAAATTCGTTTTTTCTTTATTAATATTTTACTTTAGGCGTGGTCCAAATCCAAATATAGACAAGCTAATAAAACTATCAGCCTGCATATGTTTCCATCTCTCTCTCTCTCCTGGCTATTCAGCAATTACTTAAATTACAAATTCTCCTTCTTTTAATAATATAATTTATTTTGCAATCAGCCATATTTAATCTCGCGTGATGACATTTCTATGTCTTTACGTTGTCTAGGCGTAAAATTTATTTAAGAGGTGTCTGTCATATGTACTCTAACTCCATTAATTCATCGTTTTCACTTTGGCAGTGATTCGATTTTTTTTCTTCTTTTTGCTGGATGTTGATAAATTTGAACGCATCTCGTCTCGTCCCCCTCTCCTCCCCTCCTTCCTCTTGGCACTTGGTCCAGACATCACACAGACGGAGGATTTTATTGGTCTAAGCCTTAGATTAAATCCAACTTGATGGGATTTGCCAAATCGATTGACCTTTTGCGGATGCCTACAGACAAAATCGTTTAAAGAGAAAAGAAAATCTTTTAGCTAATTAAAAAAGTTTATTTTAATATTTTAATATTATAATGTTGATAAATTTGCGCCCCCTCCCCCATTTAACTTAAATAATAAATCATTTCTAAATATGCAAAGTGAGAACTTCTTGAAAACTTCATTCTACTAACTGCATAATAAATGAAGGTTTCGGTAGAGTAGTATATAAAAAGGGAGGCCCAAATATTTAGTATCGGTTCGTGGGGGGGAAAGAAAATATAATAGAGAATCCTATTTATTTTCAGAGTTCATTCTTATAAAGAAAACTCATTAATTAAATAAATACCCGGTATATTTGGTGCAGCTGTAGTGACTCAAATAAAACAAGAGTTGTTTTATAAGCTGAAAAACTTTTATTCCCTCTTGTGGAGAAATGAAGATTAACTTTTAGAAAAATTGAAAATATAATAAATATCTAACGAACATGGTGCTCGCGAGCGGAGCAGAGCGCAGGTGTGTACGCACCTTTAGGGAAGGTAAGAGAAAGTTGTGTGCTGTGCGACAGTCACAGCAGATTTTCATATATCAATTATACTTCAGTTGAAGCTATCGATATCCTCTCAGATCCTTTGCTTTAACTATTTAAAAACAAGACATTTTACTAATGGAGAGAACAAACTTCAAAGAAAAAAAAATTTCTTATTTCGTTAACTAATAAAATATGAAAAGGGACGGAAAAAAATTTTGCACACGGCGGCAAAAATTTCGGCTCTCTAGAAAAAGGGTGAAATTAAATAAAAAAGGTAAAATGCTTTTCACAGGATAGGGGAAAAAATTTTCCGAAAAAATTTCGTCCGCAGGGGAAAAAATTGGATTATTTTTTTTCATAATCGATTTTTTTTTCATATTGGAATATTTTTTTTTCGATATTCGATTATTTTTTCGTCAGTCCGGACCCAATAATCGATTGTTTTTATAATCGATAATCGATTATTTATTCCATAATCGAACACCCCTACAGACTACACGCCATCTGGATACTTTACTTCTTAAGATCTACTCTTTAATACAGAAGATGCTGGATTTAACATCAGAGGACATCTTAGAACACCAGCAAGGCCTACTCTCATACAATTTAAAACAAGTGTCAAAAAATCCAAGGGGTTTATTGAATAGAGCAGTGGTTCCCAACCCGTGGGCCGCGGCCCAGTTATGGGCCGCGGATGTCTAAGAAATGATAAAAATTATATACAGTATATATAGGTTATATACATATACTGGGCCTCAGCATTTTTTTTACGGAAAAAGTGGGCCGCACATCAAAAAAAGGTTGGAAACCACTGGAATAGAGTATTTAGTTCATTTTATTTCATTTCAATTCTTCAATTTTGGCAATCCGTTCCATAATGAAGAATGGCTCCCAATCAGAGATCGCCTGTGCCGTGAGCATAGTCATCAACAATTAGTTTGGAAAGGGTCCTCGTGGTGTCTATCGCCATGGGGCTCTCACTCCTAGAGGAGCTCCTTTTCCTTCAAATCCTGCCCTTTTCAAATTCCAATTCACAAATTGATATTCTTTTTTTTGTCTGTGTGCACAGGCGGCGTGCTGGAGGCGGGAGGTGGCTTCGGCGACGGTCTCGACCTTCTCGGCGCCCTTGGGCTCATTAACGGCTCCAAACCAGGAGTAACACTAGTTGCTGGTCCTACCAGGCTCAGGCCGGCCTACGCTCTTCAAGGTAGCAACACTTTACTTTTAAGGAAATTTATTGCTTGATTGTTTGTTTAACCCTGTGTTTGTTGCTTTATCTTCATCTTGAAGGCATCTATTTGTAAAACTCTACATTTATATTGATCTGTTACTCCACTTCTCTCACAATAGAGTAATTTTACATAGCGCCCATTCATATGCAAATCTATGTAGTAATAGGTAACCTTTGTGAAGCAGACGAAAGAGTCGAGAATTCGATTTTTAACTCTTCTTTAGAGGAAGTTCAATTCAATTTATCGCAAAGATTAATTAAATAAAACCTCGCTTCATGTTCTAAAGCAGGGCTTCTTAAAGTAGTGGGCCGCGGCCGCTTAGGGGACCATGGATTACCCGCAGGGGGCCGCGAAGAGTCCCAAATGTAACAACACATTCATTAATCAAAACATAATAACAGTTTTTTTTTTCACTCTTTTACTGTACACATTAGTAAATGCATGCATTGACTAGTAAATGTATGCATATACGAAATTCAAAATTATAAATAGTTTTTTTTAACCAATCTGAATTAAAAAAAAAAAATAGGGGGCCCGTGAGATTGATTAGGGTTCCAAGGGGGCCGCCACTTCAAAAAGTTTAAGAAGCACTGTTCTAGCGGCCAGAGATTAGCATCCCGTCCTAAACGATAAATATTCATTCGTTTTATATGCCTACCTATTAATTTTTAATTTTTTAAATAAATAGGAACAAAAATCGTTCCAGCCTGAGTGCGCCTGCGGCTCCTCGGCACACTTGAAGCAGATTTGGGTGTTGGTTGCCTATCTACAGGCGGACACCATCAAAATTAAATTCCAATAATTCCTTCTAATTTATTTTCTTTTTTCATTTTCACAATCAAGCTCATTATATTAACATTCATAATTTTGGTTTGTGTATTTTATATATTTAATTTTCTCTCACCATAAAGGTTTTTATAACCTATGTTATAGTGTTTATTTTTATTATTATTCATCTCTCCCATAATAATAATAATAATAATACGCATATTCGTGTGGCTGTGCTGGTAGCGTAGCCGACTGGTAAGTATGTGGTCCCGGGTTCGATCGACGGAGTATGCAATTTTTTTTATCTCTTTATGTTATCGTAACAAACAATATATTTAAAACAGTTTCATATTATTTTTTTTAAATAATAATAAATTTTAAAATTTTTTTAAAATTGTTTTTCGAGTTTATTTATTACCTTAAAATTAAAATTTAATTTAAATGCCTGAAGAAAATATCATTTATTACAGTATTTAAATATATGAGGAAATAAAGGCATAAAATAATCCATTAATAAATTAAATACATGAAATTAATAAAAAAATTTTTTTACTTATATTTGATAAAAAAAATTAGGTACAGTCAAGCGAATATAGATAACTTACTTTGTCAATTTATTTGTACACTTACCCCACACGAAGTAGGGTGATATATATAAGTCATAAAAACATGCAAAACAAATAAGTAGGCGACAATTGGCGCAGTTTATAAAGAATATTTTAAAAAATTAAAAAAAAAAAAAAAATAAAATATGAAAAAAAAATAATATGCAACAGTTTTAAATGTATTGTTTGTTACGATAACATAAAGAGATAAAAAAAGTGCATGCTCCGTCGATCGAACCCGGGACCACATACTTACCAGTCTGCTACGCTACCAGCCCAGCCACAGCTGACTGTTACGTAATGTTTCAAACAGAAACTACTCGAAAGCGCGAAAGTTGTTTCGGTATTTATTTATTTTTTTTTGGCCAATCGGGGCTCTATGGATTAAAATGCCGAAACACGTGAACATTTTTTTGGCTCAAAGTATCACCTCAATTTTTTTCAAACGAATCTGTGATATACTCACTTGGCCGTCCCCTTGTAAGTATGCTGCAAAGATTGAATTAACCATAACTATAACCTTAAATGATTTTGTTATTATCTTTTTTTTAGAAATCAACACTGTAATTAACCTCCACTTACAGAAAATAATCAACGTGAAAAAAAATCAAAGGCAGAGTTCTCATTTTAAAAAAATTCCTGTTGTTGAAAAAAAAACAAAAATATACTGAAAAAAGAGGTTCCAGTTGCAATGGACTTGATTGATCTGAATAAATAGATTGGTCTAATCTAATTACACTGTGCTACAAAATGAAACTTTCAGTTTTCGGAAAAATGTCAAAGAATAAAGACTTTTTAAAATTGAGTAATTTATCATATAACAAAAAAATTGAAAATTTCTATAAAAACTCCAGGTGACGTATTTACTATTTTTCCAGTGCTTTACAGATACTATTTTTTTGAAAATTTTTTTACCATTATTGCTTCTGCAATTTCAACAACCGGTACCAATTTTTTGAATAAGAACATTTAATTTGATTAATTTGAATTTTCGAGATAATTCTCTGTTTTCAAAAGGTTTGCAAGTTTTTTTTAATACATTTTAAATATAAATAAATAATAGAATAGAAAGTTCATATTTTTCTTATCTTTTCAGTTTGTTTTTTTTGTTTATTGACCACTTTTATTTGTTACCCTTATTTCTGGCCATGGGGGGGGGACAGCTCTATGGGAAGAATGTTTATATGTTTTTAGCAGGGGGGTCAAACTCGGCTTGTTTACATTTTTTCATTCCAAGGGAGTGACGTCATGGAGCTCCTCTTTTTGTAAAAGATCTTTCGGAACAAACCATTTATAAATATTTATATACGGTATATTATTAATAAAGCAAAATAAATACCAGGGTCTAAATTAGTTTAGTCAGAAACTATAAAATTTGCAAACAAAACAAAATGAATGTGAACTAGGTTATGTGCAGTCAACAAAGCTGCCAAATAGAAAAATATAAGCAAGGAGGAGCTTCATGACGTGGACCAATCAAAAACTGTGACCGGAAAATTGTTTATTTACTAGTTTCTGGCCAACCTGTGTATTTTAAAGACCTTGGTTTTTAGCAGTTTTTAGTTGTCTGATATGTGGCTAGATGGCAATACTAGACTAGTTAAAAATTTATCCTGTAGAGTTCGTTCCATTCGCCAACAAAATAACATTGTTTGATGAGTTTAATAACAAATAAAAAAAAACATTATAAATTTGAATTAAATAAAATTGTAACGTGCCCTACTCAATTAATCACACGCAATTATTGCCCTTAGTATTTAATATGCCCTACGTGTTTAAAAAATGGGAAGAAAGAAGTAAATTCTTAATTTGTTGCTCTTATAATTAAATTTAATTATAATTTTTTTACAATTTTCAATAAATTTTTTTAACACTAATTTCTCTTTCTTTTTTTTTCATTTACTGTTCATTTTCAAATAATTGTTTTAATCTTTTTTTATTTTATCATACCGATAAACATATACATGTATATTAATATCAAGGGCGGATAGAGGGGGGGGGGGTAAAGGGAGTAATTACCCCCCCCCCCCCGAAATTTGGAAAAAATACTTTTTTTTTCGAAAATAAATTTATTTTTAATGAAAAATTTTAAAAATTCAAGGACTCCAGCAATAAAAAAAAAACAATTTAATGTACATCTCTATTTACAATCTGAGTCTGTATGTGAAGTTTCTCTGGAATCACAAGAATAAAACCTTATAAATTTACAATTTTAGATAATCATTTTAAAGCGAGATTAAATTTTTTGAAACAATTGGGCTTTGAACCAAATTGGCTGAATTGAAGATTTTGTTCAAAAGCTCCGTGTCACGACCCATATCGTATATATCCATCAAAATCACGACATCGAATTTTTGACATGAATTCAATACTTTCTCTCTCTCTATATATTAACTTATATAGAGGTAAGAGAAAGTAAAAATATAATCGAGAAAGAAAAAAATACGAAATGGTAAGGTATAATTCCTTTCTAATAGGTTAATGTCACCTACATATTTCTTCTATATTTCCGCTATTTTTATACAAATCTGGCTAATAAAAAGAATGGAGAGGAAAAACCCCGAAAAAGTTCCCTATCATAGGAAAAAACTTCCGACATAATGATAAATCGAGCCTCCGAAAGGCTCGATTGAAGATATCATCAGATAAGAATGAAACCTGATCATTTTACAATCCTAGATAATCATTAAAGTGAGGAGTGAATCGGTCCACAGGGAGCTGAAGATATTTAACACCAACCACGATTTTCTCAGCTTCGTTTAGACCAAATTTTTTGAATCTTAATTCAGCCTTGAGCCAAATTTTATAACGTTTCATCCGTTGAAGAGGTCACTAATCCTGTCCTATACCTTATCACGAATCCCTTTTATTATCACTGATTTTAGTTAAAATAAATAAAATAAAAATATTTTCTTTTTGCCTTTCAAGTTTTTATTGTAAGAATAATTTTTATTTTATTATCTTTTGGGGTAGAAATTATAATTTCCTTTATCGATATAAGCGGGGTAGATTATTAATAAGAGGGAAGTAACAACCTTTAATATTTTATAAAGCGGACTTTTCAATTATTGCTATTACTTAGCTAATCACTTAAATTAGTGCATGAATACTTCTATATTAAGAGTTAATTTCCGAAAATAAGACTAAAGAGACCTTCCCCTCCCCTTCCCTCTTTTTTTTTAAGCAAAAACATTAAATTTTCATCAAATTAAAAGCCATTAGATTTTTTTTTTTATCTTACAACATAAATGTTTATTTCAAATTAATTTATTTTCAAAACGTCCAAAGCTTACATTTTGACTTTGCCATTTGCCATTCATTCTGATCGCCAGGCTCACTTTTTATTATAATTTTAATTATTAAATGATTTGAAACCACGAAATATTTACTAATATCTTTTAAATTAATGAATAAAGAAAGTTTCCAAGTTTAAAAACCTGGTGTGACTGGTCGCACACAACTTTCTCTTACCTTTGATAATAGAAAGTTGTGTACTGTGCTTTTCACACCAGATTTTTTTGTTGATATATATTTAGTTTCCACCGATATAAATGTATTTTTTTTTTTTTTTAAACATTCACACTTTTTTCTCATTCACACAGTCTTTTCGGCAACTTTGCCCATTTAAACTTTGACGGTAACCATTAATTGTTAATATATCTATTGGGGTCCAGGCATTTCTATTTAAGCCATTTGGTATTCAAATGCTTTAAATAAAATCATCGGACTGCCTGGGGTCCGAACACGCTACCAACTACTCCAAGCGCCGTGGGCAATAAATGTATTAGAGTTCAAGATTTTATAATCATTTCATAATTTATAATCATGGGAAAATATTTATATTTTGTTACCATGACAACCATTTCTTATAAAATTTCAACCTCTTAGCTCTTTTCGTTCTTGAGATATTTTGTTCACACACACACAGATCATGTCGCGAAAACCACTTGTTCGGACACAGGGGACCTCAAAACGTGTATATCCGTCAAAATCCCGACATCGAATTTTCGACATGAATCCAATACTTTCTCTCTATATATTTTATATATAGGGTAAGTGGAAGTAAAAATGAGCCCAACTATATACAATTTATTACACAATACTTTGACTTACTACACCAAAATATTTATTCATTTTCCCTACCCTGAACTGAAAGGAAATAAATATTTCATATATAGAAAAGTTAGTGTTGTTGATCTAAAAGAAATATTTCAAGAGGGGAAGATCGAGGGAATGAATGAATGAATGATACGATAAATCATCAGCAAAAGTTGGGTTGGTAGCTCTCAAAAAAGAGCTTGGTCATACTTTATGGCATTTATGGCGTGGAGGGGGTCAGGGAAATGAAATGGAGAATGTTTGTGTCAGGTGTGCATCACCTTCCCTCTCCCCTCTATTATTAGCCCCTTCCCTCTCCGAAATATATAAGATATCGACCGATGGACCCTCGGGTTGTAGGTTCGCTTGTACGGCTGCTAATTGACTCCCCTCTCGAAAGGAGTTCTCTCTTTCTCTCTTTCCCATCCAATAGACACGTCACTGTTTGCTTGTTTCCTCGAGGAGGAGGCTGGAGGGGGAAACGTACGAGTAAATGAATTTAAAGACTGGAGACGTTTATTGCATTTCTCAAGGGACACCGAGCATCGACGGTCGCAAACCACGAGGGACTAATCAACTGTGAACTCAAATTGAAACAAAAATAAATAAAAGTTAAACGAACTTCTCTATTCCCCACACAGAGACTCGATCTAAATTATTTTTGCAAACATCGCATCTGTAGGAAGGGTGCAAAATTCTTTCCTTACATCGCCCCCGCAATGGACATTTGTGGTACGTCAATTGCTGGATAACTTCTAACAAAATCTCATTAAATAAGGGTATGGAAGTCATAAATGGATCCAATTTTAACGACTTGGCCAGTTTAGGGTGGCGGCTCAATATGCGCAAGATTTCGCTGATTTCTCTAGAAACATCTCCACTTCGATAAATCACAGTCGGAAAAATTGAACTTGATTTAGCCTAATAAACATTTGAAGAGTCAGATAAATCATTTGCCTTAAAAATGAATGATTAATATGCAAATATAGAAATAAAAAATGCTAATATATGTTATATACGTAATTAACACAAGAATGAATTATACAATTTTATGACCCCCCCCCCCTGATACTTGGCTATATTACATTTCTAGATAGATAAGATAAAATTATTATATATTAATCTATAAAAAATATTGATATATAAATTACCATATCTCAGGATATCAAAAAATTTAACTCATTTTTATCAATGCCATGACTTTATTTGATCTCATCTGATAATAAAATGTCAGATTTGTCGTTTTCTGGTTATTTATAAATTACTATCGACGAATTTTTCTTTTGTCAATAGAAAGTGGGACATGACAATATTAAGTGATGGGAATAAAAAAACGAACTTCTTTCTCGAGCTTCTTGGTACGTAGATGCCGACTAGGAGCTGCTCAAGCTGAGGCTTGGGCATTTCTTCTATTCTCTATCTGTTAGACTGTATCTGATAAAAAAATTTTTCCCGTCCGAATAAATATTTTACCTTTTTTTTAGAGACGCCTAATTTTTGAGGAAGATTTTTTTTGCGCGGAACCAAAAATTTTTCCGTTCGCGGAACATTTCCTTTTTGTAGGGCCTACATTTTCGCGCTACGGGGCCGCGCAAACATTTCGGGGGGGGGGGGGCGAGACCCATTATTGACTCTATATTCCTATATAAGTATATGCATTTAGGGGATTTCGGGGGGGGGCGAGCCCCCTCGCCCCTCCCCCCCCCCTTATATACGCCCCTGTCTCATATCCAACTACTTTTTGTGCATACTCAATTAAATTTTGTTTATTTTTTTGCCTAGGACTACCAGAGAAACTCCCAAAATTCTGAAAGAAAACTCGCCTTTTATTTGGGAAGAAAGAATCTTTTTGAGATTAATTGAGAGCTGAGCACTCAAAAAATAGAATAATAATTAAGAAAAACAAAAACGTCTCAGTCTCAATTGAGAAGTTGACACCAATCAAAAGAGAAAATAATAACATTTTAAACTTCGCTTCTCATCTCCAAACTTTCTATATAGAATAAAAATTTATCATTTTAATATTATTATCAACTTGATCTTTTGCCCAAGGGGTTGGGGTGTTGGTGCGTGCCTCCTTCTTCCGACGCTCGGGTTCGGCCCCGGGGGTTTTGAGGGGGGGGTATTGTATTAAATTTTCTTTAGAATTTAATTTTCTTTTCTTTTCTTTAGAAAAGATTTTCCAATAATAATAGCATTTAGGAGAAAATTTAATTTATTCATATTTTTTGAGTTATTACTTTGACATCATTCCAAAAAGCTAATAAAAAAAATTTTCTCCCCTTCTTTAAAGAATTTTCTCATTAACATTTTGGTTTTTATTATTTATAATAAATATTCTCCAAATCACCATATTGATAATAATAAAAGGGAAAATCCAATTTTTTTTAATGTAATTCCCAAGTAAAGAAGAGAAATAGGATTTAATATAAATTAATTATGTTGATGGGGATTAAAGGTTAAAATATTTCATCTTCTCTGCCTGTGATTTAACATCTTTTCACCCTGAACAAAGATAATTAATTATATAGGGAGAAATGACTGGCTTTTGTATAAAGTTTAATTTAACGATTATATCAACGGGGCCGATACGTGCCAACGTGGAATACGAGCCCACCAATTTAATATTTATTTCCTATTAAAACCCAAGAAGAGATTCGAGTTTGGAAATTTTTTTTCTTTTTACCTATGTCAGAATCTGCATAAATAATGAGGAAACATCTCGGGATTATTAATAATTCCTCCTTTAAAGAAAAAATCTCCTCTTATGAATAATTTATTGGATAAGATCATTTCGTACGAGTACCAATCATTAGGCGTTCATTTTTAGAGTCTTTGTAAATAGAAAAAATTCCACTTTAATAGTGTCATCTTCAATTTTTAATAAAGTCATGCATCAAAAGACGGTCTTTCGATCTCCAGGCAATCGGGACAAGAGTCGCGGCGACTGAGTAACCGTAAATTGCATTTAATATAAAAATAAAAGAATAATTTTACTAAAAACATTAAAAAAATACAAAAAATAAAATGACTCATTTCCAAAAAAAAAAAAAAAAATAAAATAAACTAAAGAATATAGGCCTAGTAAAAAAAATTTTATTTTAACCCCCTGCAAATTGAAAAAAATTTGATTGTTTAAATAAATGAATAAATGAAACATCTTCGCCTCTGGAATCTACAAATCATTAATCTACAAGTTGAAAATAACAATAACAAAAAAAAAAATTAAAAGGAATTGTAAGATCGTTTGTTGGGATCGCCTGTAGATAGGCAACCAAAATTCAGATCTGCTTCATTGGTACCGAGGAGCAGTAGGCGCACTAAATCAATTACGGTATTTATAATTTAGATGGTATTCCTAGCAAGTAGCTAGTTTTTTACTTTCTCTTACCCTATATATGAAATATATAGAGAGAAAGTATTGCGATCATGTCAAGCATTCGATGTCGATATTTTGATGATTATAGGCCTACACGCTTTGAGGTCCCCGCGTCCAAAAAAAATGAAAACCGAAATCTTTATTACAATTCTATTGAACTATACCTCCTATACGCTTAGAATGATTTAATTCGCAATTTGTTAGGGCCCCACTCTACTCTCATCTGCAGACAGCCACTAACACATCATTTTCCAATAAAAATAATAAAAAGTTTTTATAAACACTCATTCTCATTCGAAAAAAAACCCTGATATTTTACTAAAATCGAAATCCCGATCTTTGTTTAGGGTAAAAACTCTTGATTGGTTGGTTAAATAAAAAAAAAAAAAAAGAGATGTCAAGTATAATTGAAATCAGCGCTTTTCAAAAAATAATTGAATTATTTGTAAACGTTTTGGGGGAAAATGCTTAAATTCATTAACACTTAACTAATTAGCTAATTGCAAAAGGGTGTAAACAGATCCGTCCATGCAGCTGGTTGGGACTAGAGAGAGAGAGAGAGAGAGTGTAGAGTATCGCCCTTTGTTCGTGTTTTTCATTCCCTTCCACCCTCTCTGAGTTAGAGTTAGAGCACCACCCGGTTGTGACATCTCCTTTCAACTTGAAAATAAGTGGTAACCCTAATCGCGTTTTGAAACTGAGCCTAAATATATATATAAATGATTCTGATGGATGACTCGGGTCGGAAATGTGACAAATGCAAGTCATGTGCAAACCCCCCCTTCCCCAACAGAGTCCTCCGATTTCCTATCGATTAACAAAAAACGCAACGGCACTTAATAAAAATTCCCTCTCTCACTATTATATTATTTAAATTTAAAGAAGCAAAAGCAGTCATCATGGAGGGTTTCTCACTTCCCATTTCCCGAGAAATTAAAAAGCTTTTATTTAAAATGCATTAAAAAATAAAAATATTTTGCAAAAAAATTGGTTTTCTTGTAACCGATACCAAAAAACTTCTCTTATCAGGGTATACAAAATCAGTTTTATGATGCACATATACGTATATTGTTACTTCTAAAAAGAATCTGGATTGATAGTCATATTTGAGGTTAGAAATAAAACTTTTATCTCCTTTTGCCTGACTGGTGGGACATGCTTATATTTAAACAATAAATACAAAAAACTAACAACCCTTTTCATTTGAATTATACCTACGTAGTTCGTGATTATTTTTAATGCTTTTTCAGAAATATATTCGTCAGCTTGCTAAAAATTATTTAGATGGCAGAAAAATTGTGTTGCTAACCTAAACAAAATCTGCCCCCTAAACAATTCAATATGACTCAAAAGTTTCTATGAAGTAAAAATAGGTTTTTTTTATTAATTTTAAATTTTTTTTTACTAATTTATGAAATACCCAGTATATAAACTTTTTACTATAAGTTAGTATTAAATTAGAATTATATGTGAATATATTCTAGGTTAGGCCTATACGACACAGCTTTTAGTGCCTGTCAGAATTTTTCTACAATTGTCAAACAAAAAAAAATTGTCCTGATAATTATCGTTTCAAATACAAAAAGTGACAAATTATTCGTGACAAATTGTCAAAATTCACCTATCAGCCTAGAAATTTTATGAAACCAAAAAGTGACAAATTGTCATGACAATTTTACAAAAATGTCATTTTTTTACGTGACAATTAAGTCAAGAGCGGATTTTTATGAAACAGGTATTCGACAAATTGACAAATTGTTACCTGTCACCTGTCATTGTCAGCTTTATGAAATAGGGCCCAGGACTGTAGATTAATATTTAGAAGATATATTATATATTAGGATTATATAAATTAGGTTTGCAACTCTTCAAATAAAATCTACCATATACGTTGTTTAGAGATGGTCATAGTGTCAGCATTTACTCTCCACCACGTGGAGTCGAGTATTCTTTCAAAGTTGACTGCTGCTCTCTTGCACTTTTTTTAACGTCCTTCAATTCACGTGGATCACTCTCAAGGCTGTTACGTCCACGCTTTCTTTCATTGATCACTCTACTCTCTCTTGCTTATTATACCATGTTACATAGACCTAAAAATTCATTGAGAACAAGCAGGTCAAAATTAAACAATAATAAAGGCTATATTGCGTTTGCCCCTGGAGTAAAAATCTTTGATTCCAAAATCACTTTCACATAGCTCTTCTTCTGACCTCGCCTTATTCCATGATGCGGGGTCGGCGGACCTCACTTTTGCCCTATCACGCGTTTTTGCGACCGGAAGAGATATAATAGGGAGGAAGGAAGAGACAGGCATACAAAGAACTGAAGGACTGCCTGCCCCGACTCGGGTAGCTCGTGGTCGCCATCCACGTACCCACAAGATGTGGGTCCCTGAGCGAATCTTTTCACATAGCTCTAATCTATCAAATTTAACAAATTGAGTGGCAATCGAAAGTTTTATTATTATAAAAATAAACAGATTAGTTTCGTGGCTGTTGATGCTTAATTGAAGTTGGAGGAGGAGAAGCAAAAAGTTTTATATATAAATAGCAAACGTCAACGATAAGAAGAAATAGAAAGTCTTTCTATTTCATCCTCGGCTGTCTGCAACTCTCACCTTAATCTATTTAGACAAGTGAGTGATGAAAGACGATGTATCAATCCTCCAGCATTTCATCTTCCATTACTATAAATATATAAAGCACCAAGCACTTGTGTTAAAAAATAAGATAAATATTAATATTAAGATTAATATAATTAAATGCAAGATTGTAACTCTTGGTTGCAGGAGAATCTCGAGAGCTGCGGTTGCCGGCAGCTGCGCTAGAGAGAGCAGCGCAGCTGATCCGGCGAAACTCGGAATTCACGCTGCTGGCCAGCGTGCGTCAAGATCACGACAACTCGGGATCTCTTCTTGCCTTCTCACACGGGTTCAACAGGTCTCTCCTCTTTCTTTTCTATTATTATCATATTCTATTATATTAATTGAAGGAGTTTCTATTTCCCATTTACTAAACAAAAAATGAATTCATTTGCTATCGTTTCTCTCCCCGGAAATGATCAAACTCTTTGTTTATTAAAGATCGTTTGGCATTTCTGGTGATGATTTTAATAAAGTGGTTTATTTGGCAGGTACCTGGAGGTGCAGTCATCGGGGCGAAAGGACGAAATTCGATTGCACTATATCGGTTCAGACGATACTTCACCAGGGGTTCGCGTCGAAGCGTTTCCCTTTCGGTTAGCTGACGGCGCCTGGCATCGAGTCGCCGTCGCCATCAGCGGTGCTCAAGTTGATTTGGTGGTCGATTGCCGGGCGTTATATCGGCGAACTCTACCATTTCCTCCAGATCGTAACCTCACCGAGCAGCAGCTCGCACTCTGGCTTGGCCAGCGCAACGCCAAACACTCGCTATTCAAAGTAATCACGTGCCTTGCATTATTTTTAACAATATAATCTTAAAAGATAATATATTTTTTATTCAGCTATAAAATATTCAATAAAAATTTTTTCATTTGAAACGAGCTAAATAAGAAGGGCTTTTAACATGACAGAAATGGTTTGGGAACCTCGGCGCTAAGGTTTCAAAATAAATATTTATTTAGAATGTATTCACTTTTAGGAGCAAACGCTAACTGAGCTCATTTCTTTAATTAGCGTTTGTGTTAGTGGCTGAAACGTTGTAATTTCTTGAGTTAATTTGTATCATTGTTGTGGTCGCGCCTCGCCAAGTCTAACTACGCCAGTGCCAATCAGCTAATGTTTTCAATAAGTAAATACTATTGGATTAGATGGAAAAATACACAAATTACTTTAATTTTTGTTTTTAAAATTTTTGTAATTAAAGATCCTATTAGAGATAAAATAAGTTTTTTTTTTTTAGATTTTTAGATCTAATATGGAAATTATTTTAAAAACAAATCGAATGACATTGAGAAGAAATTCATTATCAAAATGCTTTTTTAATTCTTTTATTTGTTACATTAAATGATATGATCCAAAAAAAAATATTTATCGTTTGAATACTTTTAAGAAAATTAAAATTCTATTTTCCCAAAGGGCTTTGCTCAAACATCTCTAAAAAGACAAGTTTTTGGCTTTTTGCTAATAATATTTAGAAATTTAAACATAACGTAATTAAAAAAACAGAAAAATAATAACTCATTGAGAGGCTCACATTTTGTGGTTTGCGATTACGAGTTAACAGAGCTAAGATTAGCATTTCTTCCTCGCTCTCTCCAATTTACCCAAATCAAAATTCAAGCTGACACGTTTATTTCTTTGCTCAGGCGTATCTTTCTTTAAAATTTCTCCGTAAAAGTACATAGGCCAGTTGATTTGATTAAAAATCATTTTGATTTAAACGCCTCGGAATGGAATCTTATTATTTTATTTACAGCACAGATTTTGAAGTATTAATTGTAATAATTTTCAGGGCGCGATGCAGGAGATGCGTCTCGTCGAAGGTCCTCATGGATACCTTATCCAGTGCCCACACCTGGACACCACATGTCCAACGTGTGGTCAATTCGGAGCTCTTCAGGCCAGTGTAGAGGAACTCACCAGACAAGTCCGAGAACTCGTTGAGAGGGTAAAAAATGTCTATTCATTTTTATTCAAAATAAAATCTCTAGCCTAATCAAAAGGATCCCAGAAAAATGGCAATTTAATTTTTTGATGTTCGTTTAAATCAAGATTAAAATTAATAAACGATGAGATGTTGCTGTAGACTTTAAAATGGATATAAGAGACAAAGCAGCCAAGGAAATTAGATGAAAAACTTTTATTTAATTCGTTGATAGTTTGGGCTGGAAGTTGAAATTAATAAGTAGGAGAAGGAAACCAGCGCCTCTTTTTCCACCATGCACACTATTTATTTGCAAATATAATATTTCGGGTTGCAGTACGCCACCCATCATCAGTGCAGCAACTATATAAAGATAACAATTTACAATATAATATAAAATAAAATTATTATACAGAAAATATTTCAAAAATTGGCTTACATAGTTTTGGTTGTCGTCTATATTTTTGCCTCTGTTTGTATATATGCTTGCCATTCTCATAACGATGTTCTTAAAATAGGCAAATTACCAGCAATGAATGAGACGACTTTTTATTTTAACATAGCCTATATTAAAAGAGGAAGGCGGTGAGAGAGGAAGATGCGCATAAGGATTCTTTATATATGATGAAAAAACTATGTAAGCCAATTTTTGAAATATTTTCTGTATAATAATTTAATTTAATTTTATATTTTATATTGTATATTGTTATCTTTATATAGTTGCTGCACTGATGATGGGTGGCGTACTGCAACCCGAAATATTTGCAAATAAATAGTGTGTATGGTGGAAAAAGAGGCGCTGGTTTCCTTCTCCTACTTATTACTTTTATTTAATTATTAATCGTCGATGTTCGATTGCCAAGAATGTAAAAAGCCCAGAGCGAACAGATTACTGTAATATATGATAAATAATTGTCTATATATTGTATAATTGACAATGGTAATTAAAAGTATTACTCAACTTTCTGTATTTTAACATTTAATCGTTCTGATGAAGGTCGTGATTGGCGACCGAAACGTCGACGTGATAATGTTGCAACAAGAGACAATGGTAGAAAGTTTAAATATGAACTAGGAGCATGCCTTTATAGACTACTAAAAAAATGAATGTGAATAAATAATGAAATGTAAGCTATTAATATATATTTTGAGGCTAATTTTAATTTTCTTTTTAAATAAAATAGAAAGACAAAAAAAATTTCCATGTGCTGTCAAAAATAATATTCATAGAAGGCCTATTTAATATTTTCACTCTCTATATATTTCATATATAGGGTGAGAAAGTAAAAACGAATAATTGATTATACCAGATAAATAACATTGATTTCTATCTATCCTCTCCCTTTGATAGTTTCTCCTGCAAACCAGACACCCTGTAACGAAATGCAATTGTTTCAGCTTTCGGCTGCGGAGGGCCGCCTCGATCGCCTCGAAGACTGTCAATGTCACAAATCATGTCAGGTGAACGGTTCGGTGCTCCCAGACGGATCTTCATGGCCAAACGGCTGTGACATTTGCTCATGTGTTTTCGGCCAAGTACAATGTCGACCTGTACAATGTCCGCCAATCACTTGCAAGAATCCGCAAAATCGCTCGGGCGAATGCTGCCCAGTCTGTCTCAGTCAGTAAAGCCCTTCTTCGATCTTTCTTCAAATATCTGTTTTTTTTTTTTTTTTTTTTTTAGAAAAAAAATCCTTTTTATTTTATCTTCTGTTTATTATATTCTATTGCTTATTATTAATATATATTATATATTCACTCTTAATTTTATTTTTGTTTATTTAAATTGTATTTGAGCCCACCCCCTCCTTTCGTTTCTGCATTCATTAGTCCTTGAGCACCGAAATTTGTCAAGGATCGAAGATCTTACGAAAAAACAGCCATCCCTTCTTTAACAAATTAATTTTTCTGTATTCTATTCTTTCAAAAATAGTCATTTATAAGAATCTAAGATCTTTGACATTTTCCTTTTATTTTCTACGCACCTTGGATTTTTATTTTCATATTCACCAGTTGTTAAGACAATTGCTTTAAAATTAATAACGGTTTAAGGGAATAAAATTCCTTATCAGGAAATGATTTTTTACTTTATCTTACCCTGTATATGAAATATTTTCTAGACAATTTGATTCACGAGATTAGTGCTTACTTCACAATTTGTTTTGTAGATCTAGTTTGCCGTAGTTCTTTCTAGGAGAGAGAAATCCCTGTACGAAAGAGATATTCCCGAGCTTCCCGAGCTAATACTACCACTTCTTAATGCCAGTCTTATCTTATAAAAATAAAAATAATTTTTCCATCCATTATTTTAAACAATTTAGAATTTGTCTTAACTTTGGTGAATATTTTTTTTTCACTTTGTATTTAAAAATATTATTGTAGTAATAGATATATGTAGCCTTCGGTTAAGCCCTCGGCGAAATGGATCCAGATCCTGTTGTTGTGTGAGTATTAAATATCTTATTTCACTGTTACCATGTATGATGTGCGCAGTGTCGTGCTATATGTTCGGCGCGTTCTACGAGCACGGCGAGACAATGAAACCCCGCGAATGCACACAATGCGAATGTCGAAATGGGAATATGATTTGCGTAAAAATGGACCCAGCGATGTGCCCGAAGTTGCACTGTCCTCCGCACGAACAGATCTCCGTCAGTGGCGAATGTTGCAAAAGTTGCAAAGGTCTCAATTACTTCTTTTTTTTAATAAAATTAAATAACTCTTAATTAAATATGAAATTTCTTTCTTTTATAGGTGAAGATTATTGTGAGCGAGGGCACAAATGCCATTCGAACGCTACGTGTCTAAACCTCCAAACTCGTTATGCGTGCCAATGTATCGAAGGCTTTACAGGCGACGGCAATGAATGCCATGGTAAACATTGCTTGACTCAATTATTGAACTACTACAATAATCCTTAAATATCATTTAAATATTCCTTGACTTGCAGATGTGGACGAGTGCGTTGGTGGCACAGATCATTGTCGTCGCAACACAACTCGTTGTGTTAATACTCCCGGCTCGTATATTTGCGAGTGTCTCCCAGGTCATAAACGACATGACCGATTTTCCTGCTCAGAGCTTGATGAATGTCAGACAGGGACACATCAGTGTCACGAACAGGCCACATGCATCAATACACAGGTAGATGCCATCACATCTCTCATAAATAAACATCAATCCATTTCAATAAATTTAATATTCGTCGAATCAATATGAATAAATTTATTCTATTGAAATGTATTCTAATCTATTCATTCCATATATAGAAGCGATTATAATTCAAGTTCTCTCTTTTGCAGGGTTCCTATACTTGCCTTTGCAAGTCCGGCTATACAGGCGACGGGCGCGGATGTCAACCCGTTTGCCAGAGTCCATGTCTCAACGGTGGCATTTGTGTCTCGCCAGACAAATGCCAATGCCGGCATGGCTTCATCGGTGACAGCTGTGAAAGGGATTTGGACGAATGTTCCAACCCAAGTCTCTCGCCTTGCGATCAGCACAGGTGCCCGATTGCTGCTCTTTTCCTATTTCTTGTTTAATATTTCACACTTGAATGACTTATCGTTCTCAAATGAGATGCCTAAAAATGAAGCGACATAATGCTGCTAGTGAATTTTTATTTTAGAATTAAAATCATTCTAACAATCTTAATACAATTAATAATAAAGACTAAATTTGAAATATTAATTAAAAGCAGCAGAATGATAAATCCACCCCTGGACACAGATTCACGAGTTTCATGAGAATCGTTTATGGAGTCAGTTATGACTCTCTCCCCAACAGATAAAAAGTAAATATTGTCCTCAGAGAGCATTGAACCCTGCAATATCCACTTTTGTTACGGAAATCCATTTAACTATCAAAGTATTATGGAACGACTAGGGAGTTGTAAAAAAACAATAGACCTTGCAAGTTATAATAAATAAATAACTTTTCCGATTAAACTATGACTGATTTGAATTAAATAAATAAGCACATTTGTATCTTAATTGCTCCTGAGGAAGATAACAGAATAAATTAAATTAAGGGGGTCGTAATAAATTTATTTATTTATTTATTTTATTTAAATGCCCGAAACGTATTTAAAACACATAAACCAGAGTTTAACTGATTATTTAATGATCATAACATCCATAATAATTGTTTTGTTTCTTTATTTTGCAGCGAATGTGTGAATATGCCTGGATGGTTTTATTGTAAATGTCGAGCCGGTTTCCGGTCAGTTTTTGACCACGAGGCAGCACTCCTGGATGCATCGCTTCCGACGCCTCTTGCTTGCCAGGTATTCTATAAAAATAATTTACCAAAATCAATATCAAATTTACATTTTTACTTAACCTTTTTTTTTGTTGAAATTTTTTTAAATTTCTTTAAGCAACGAGCGTACGTTTTATTCTTTCAACAAATCTTGTTTTTTTTAGCCTTGCAATTCGAGTTTTTATTACCATTTACCCTTAATGAATTTTAAATTTTTAATTAAAATTAATGTTGTTCTTTCTTGTAGGATTTGGATGAATGTATAGAAGGCACACACACTTGTCATCCAACTGCACAATGTATTAATATCTTGGGAGGATTCCGATGTGAGTGTCATGAATCTGACGCAACTACAACGATATCAGCTGAGACAAGCTCAGCCTCCACCAGCATAGCTGTAGCTCAGTGTCGACTCAGTTGTATGCTTGATGGCCGGGAAGTCATGGACGGTGCGGAAGCCGTCCCCAGAAACAATCCCTGTCGGCGATGTCACTGCAGGTATACAGAGACATATAGGCCATACATCGATACAAGATTAATCTCATCCATATGATTTTTAATTCTAGTCGAGGTGTGTTGACTTGCCGAGAACCGAGCTGCGATTGTCAGTCCCCTGGCGTATCCCATAAGTGTTGCCCTCAATGCGATCCTCGAGCTGCCTGCACGCACCAGGAACTTGGCCATGTCCAATTCCGGAGTGGCGACCGATGGATCTATCAGTGCCAGACATGTGAATGCCTCGTAAGAAACATTTCTATGCTTAAAAAGCGTCATCCAACGCTTCATCTTAAATATTTTTATTCCTGAAATAAAATCCTTAATAAATCAATCATTTTAAAACCTGACCAAAAAGCAGGAAGAGAAATGGCAAATAATTATGATTATTTTTTATCATTGTGTAGTACGGTGAGGTGGACTGCTGGCCGATGGAGTGTCCTCCTCTTCCTTGCGCCAAATCGACAATTTCACCAGGCGATTGCTGTCCACGTTGTCCTGGAGATCATGCGTCGACGTTGACATCGGCCTCTTCGTTAGGTTCACCGTGTGTACCTGGGCTGAATGGCAGTCATCCATGTCGACTAATTCCAGGGAGAGTTTATCCCAGTACAGCTGTTCTTGGCGGAAGTTCGAGCAATAACCCTTCTAGTGGGGATTGGCTTCTACCACAAGCCGCTGCTGCAGCGGCAGCCGCAGCGGCCGCTGCTGCCTCAACGCAGGGCTGTGCATCTTGCCAATGCAAGGTGAGTTGACTGGCATCATGCAGCTCCAATCTTATGATGCATTTTTATTAACAAGTTAACCATTTGTTTATTAATAATAATGTTGTATTTAATTATTAAGAAGAAATAAGAAAAGAGGGAGATTAGTTTTCAAAAGAAACACTTTTTGCCGAGGACTCCCTCCCCCTTCCCCCAAAAGAATCATTTTGCGCCCCACAGAACGCACCTTAAAAATTGTTTTTTCTCTCGCCATATTTTACATCTTGACTCCGTAAATTATTATTAGCAGCCTGTTACTTAATCCTCTCACTTCACTTGCGCGATTTCAACTTTTGTTTAGAAGAGAGGGAAGATGGGGTGAGAGAATAGGCAAACTACCCTAACACCATATTTATTTTACAGTCTTATTTCCAAAGAATTCAAAGAAGAAATATATCTTTTTATCAGCACCTTTACTTAGCCTATTTGATATTGGGTATATTTCAATTACCTTTGAAATAAGTTATTTTTCTGATTGTGAAAAATAAAAGTTCATCTCTCTTCTTATTCTTCTTTTTTGCCCAACCCATGAGTTGTTTATTTTAATATTGTTACCCAGAAGACATAATTAATTATTCAAATTTCTAAACACCTGTCAAAATTTTATAAAATTAATAAAAAAAAGGTTAGATAGCTTTCTAAAAAATTTCGGCCTTATACACTTTAAATTCTCAAAGTGGTCATAGATCTTTTCGAATATTATTTCTAAATTTGACTAAGTTAATATTATTTTAATCAAGATAATCCATATTGCAAAAATCATTTTTCATATCAAGCATCTTTAATAATATCATATAATTTCTAAGATTATCTTTTAAAGTTTACTGGAATCAGGTGGGCCGAGTTTGAATTTAAATAAAAAAAATAATAAAGATGTTTATATTTGCTTTTGCTATTAAAAAAAAAAAAATTTTATTCTTTCTCTCTTTCTAACTCTATTTTTTTGTCTTCTGTCTCCGACTAACTTTTTGTTAATAACAAATAACAGATAAAATAACATGTGACTTGTGACTTTGTGGCTTTACTAACCTCTGTGTCGGTCTTGTTCCTCCCGCCCTGGGCCTTTTTTCCTGATCCGTATCCGTGTTCCGTTTCCGGTTGGGTTACAGGTGCCCCACTGCGCGTTCTCGGTGAGCAATCACGCCTTGTCTGTACACCGGTAAATCTCTCTCACTCACTCTCCTCACGTTCTCTATCTATTTCTTTCTTTCTTTTTATTTCTCCTTATGTCGTCGATGTTGTCTATTCGATTATCTGGTTTTTCATTGTGACCGAAGTCTCTCTGGTTATCTTCTTACACGAGGCTAGAAATAAAGTTTTAATTACAATTAATCTATATTTATTATTAGTAATTCTCATCAAATTTATTATTCTAGACCCCTACATTAACTATTTTTTTACATTTCCATTTATTACACAGGGGAACAACAAATTTTGGTAGCGCTGATTCCAAAAATGCCATCACTTTTGCGTCATCTCGTCTAGTTTTAGAGCTATAGAGAAAATTAAATTAAAATAGAAAATGGGCTCTAAAGCGGCTCTTATTTTGAATTACCTGGATTTTTTAAGGCGTTACCCCTTAAAAATATGCAGATATATAAATTACATATAAATATAAAGTTTCAGCCCCATCAGAGGTGATTTAGTGGTGCAAAACACGGTTAAAAGATTTAGAAAAAATCAAATTTTTTAACTTTGGACACCCCTAATACAATTTTTCTATCCCTGAATGAAAAAAAACATATTTTTACGATATTCCATAGTTCTTTAATCATCCATTCGTGAAAATCTATTAATTATTAGCGAAATTATGAACAAAATAGTTAAAATCTTATTCCTATAATCTCTACTGTCGGAGAGGGAGAGAGCAAAGTGCCTCAAATTTTTTTTCCCCCAGACTTTGATAACTATTTTGTTCATAATTTCGTAAATACTTAATAGATTTTCATGAATGAATGATTCGTGAATATCGTAAAAATATGTTTTTTGCATTCAGGGATGGAAAAATTGTATTAGGGGTGTCAAAAGTTAAAAAATTTGATTTTTATCTAAATTTTTAACTGTTTTGCATCACTAAATCACCCCTCCGATTAGGCTGTAAATCCGCGCTACCCAAAATAGTCAGGAATACCTTCAAATACCCCGGCAACAAAATCGCAGTTCCTTTGTGTTTACTTAGCCAGAGTTAATAAATATAATATAAAATATCTATCTATACATTCCTTAGTTAATGTTTAATTAGGTTATCTATGTATTTTAACAATGCCTCTCGGCAACAAAGAAATTATTTTTTTGTATTTACATTAATTTTTTTTTTTTTAATTTTGAAAATTTATATTTAAATTTATTTATATTTTGAGTAATTTTTTTTTAATTTAAAGACATTTTGGCCATTTATTACACTTACAATATTTCAAAGAAAATTTTATATCCATCGGATTCGAACAGACTCGTTTCCCCATCCGAGGTTCAACTCTGCTTCGACTGCTTGCCAAGAAAGATCGTGATGTCTGTTCATCTTCTCTTCGTCAAACTATAAAATTAATTAGCCCAGATATTTATGAATGATATCTGAAAAATAGAACAAAGAAAATTAATTATTAATTTTATTTACTTCAAAGGATCAACAATCAACAATCGATTATCATTAAATTAACAAAACATAATGAGATTTACTTTTTGCCAACTTAAAACATAAAAATAACTATACGTTACACTTCGCTAAAGAACTATACGTTACACCCAGAGTGAAAATATAAAATAATTAAAATATTTTTACAGCTTATATGAATATAAAAATGGATCACCTTTATTTAGTGAATATGCAAAATTTGGTCTTATAAGTTTCAAAATTGAAAGAGGTAAGTTTTTTTCTCTGGAATTTTTTTTTTTTGTTTCTCGTGTCAAGAGAAATCTCGATTGCTTCGGTCACTCGAAACAAACAAACAATCAAACAAACAGTTTTGTATCAGCCGTCAAGCCACTCTTCTTTTGTGCACGTTTGTCGTTGGTTTTTGTTTCTTCTGAAATTTGTTTGTTCGGTGTACTTGATTTTTAAATGCTCGCTGCACCCAGACACCTTCTTTGGATTCTTGCCCGCATTTCGATTTTGTTTTTCATTTTTTTTTTATTTTCGGTTCCTTTCTATGCTTGATTTGGAACCGATTATTTTTATTTTTATCCTTATTTTTGTTTATTTTATTTTGCCCTTAACGAGCACAATAAACGCACGAGTGTCAAAACAAGCTTGAAGCATGCTTGGAGCTTGGATATTTGAGAAATTAGTTTTTATGCTGGAGCCTTAAACTAAGTGCGTATAATTTTAGGTGGATGCCAGGCTGCGGGTAAAGTAGAATCGGTCGATTCTTGGAATTTTTTCTTTTCAAATTAATCTGCCCGTTTACTTTCAGTATAATAGAATTTAAATATATGGATACATTAAATCCATAATTCGCCTGAGTAAAAAAAAATTAATATTCAAAATCCGATGTTCTACTCTTCCCACAGTCTTTCAGATCAAAATCAGGATGTGGTCATCTTAGCTTTGCATATATCTAGAGATTTTTTTAAATGCCAAAGAAAGGACCTTCTCTGAAATATTTATATATTGATTTTGGACACCTGTTTTAATTTGATTTGAGATGTCCTCAAACCCCTAGTCAATAAGAAATGCCATATTTGCAAGCTAGAATGGAGTCAAAACAATTAAATACCGTAAATAAATACTTTTGTTTCTTTTCCCCGCTCTACGACGTTTTGAGGACAGGCCACTCTCTTCATCAAGAAAGCCAAAATTTCAAATATATTTGGGATTAGTCAAAAATTCAAACAACTACATAAAATATCAATCTAAATTTGGTGAAGAGAGCGATTTGCTCTTGAGATGTCGACTGCAGGAAAAATAAATTCAAGATTGTATTTATTTAATTGAAATTGGCTGACTCCTGGTGCTTATAATTTCAAAATCTACAATCAAGAAACAGATTTCTACAATCTTGGTAGCCTATTTAATTTGCCTTTTATTTTCCCCCTTGTGCAAACAGTATTAATAATGAGAAAACCCAGCTGGTAATTTTTCATTTATTGTTCAGGTGAAGTTTCGGCCTTGGGAAGAGCCATCTTCAGGGTAGGAAGAAAGTCGTTATTGAGAAGTCAAAGTTGGATATCAACCCCTTTGAATACTTGATTTCAAATGGTCAAAATTTTTAATAGGTACTAGGTTTATAACAGTGACATTTCTAAAAACTTTTTCTGACGATGAAAATGATCCATACCTGGACAGAACGTCATGTGAGAAATCAAATTCCCTCGCAAATATGGCATACGTATTTATAAAATTCCTCCATTATTAAGGCTCTGGCATTAGTTTAGAATTAGAGTATTTAGAGTCTGTGGAACGTTGGGTACCTGTTTTCCATTTGGTGATACCCGGGGCATTTAGGACGGGCGTCTCTGCTGCTGCGATTATCGCGAGTGTTGCCATGGTGATGGCAGCGAGAGTTTGGGCATCATCGGCGAGCAGGGCGGCGGCGATGACAGCAGCCACCACAGCAACTACCTGGGCAACATCAGCCAAACCACCACAACCTCTTCCTCGACATCACACTCCTTGAATGGAATGTCATCGAGCAACGAGGCAACTCCGTGATCATCTCCGCTACTTTTTTTAAGAATAAAAATTATAGGAGGTTCCCTCGAATGGCATTCAATTGCCTCCTGGCGTCGTTTCTCAATGGAATATCAAGCTTCTTATTCATCGAGTAAAGCAATAATATCATATGATTTTTAAACATATTAGAGATGGATGGAATTCATTTATTTTTTCTTATCTCCAAGATATTTAAGAATTAGCGAAGAGTGTGGAATGATTAAAACAAATTGCAATAAGAAAATTCGATAATTTAGGGCTAATAAGATTATAGCTTTCATCCAAATTAATATTTCATATTCAGAATTTAAAAGAAGAAAATATCATTCAAAAAAAAAAATTTTTTGTTTCGATCAAAATAGGAAAGCAGATTTTGTATCTTCTATATTTTATTATATTGCTCAGATGAAGGAAATTCGACTGATTGACATTTCTAGAGAAGAAATTAATAAAAACCAACATGACACAAAACTTGAAATGAATTAATATAAAGGCCTACAAACTGCACAATTGACATTTAAATAAAACTAAATTGGAAAACAAAATATTTATCCAAATAAATAAATTTTTGAATTTATAAAAGAAACTATAAAATATCAAATAACAATTAAATAAACAAAAAGATGATTATTTAAAGTAGCTATCATAAATAATTTAATTGAAACCCCTTGAAAATCGACTTTGCTCTGAGACTTGAAGTAAGAATGGTTGCCTATCGCAAGGGGGTCAAACAAAAATTATCTTTTTTTTAAAAAACCAAATAAAGTAAAAGATTAATTAATATACTCACATTAAATAAATAAGTTTAATATTAAAAAAATATTTATATACTAATAGACAACTGTCTTGTGCAAAATTCATAGTGTAACTAACTTCACGAAATCAAATTAACTTCCAATTGAATAATTATTTTTATTCAAATGCTTTAATTAACTCAAAATTATAAAAAAGCAATACATAAAATAAACAAAAAAAGAGAGATGCTACAGGACATAATTTACTTACAGTTTGAATTTTTTTCCTAACCTCAGAGTTGAGGTTAGAGATCACGCATTAGGAATGATCCAGGTATTATTTTTTTCCTCTTATTTATTGGAAGCTTGAAATTCCATCGAGAATTGAAATCTTCTGCCCGGGGTGTATCGATAAAAAGAAAAAAATCATCTCATCAAACTCGTTGTCTATGAGCTTAAATAGATCAAAATATCTTTCTGCCAAGATATATATATAAATAGGCCTACTAAAAAAAAAAGTAAAAAAACAAAGAAATCAAATCAATGTTGCATCAAAAGTGCTTATCAATGGATGTTAAACAAGAAATTCGCTTCAAATTCAAATGTACTTATTTTTTTATTATCGATGCATCTCTGGCAGATTAATAAATAAATAAATAAATAAGCCAAACATTGTGTGACTCTAGTCTAACCATCTAATAACTTATTTTAACATATTATATAATTTATTAATAAGTTTTATTTATTATTATTATTATTATGAGTTATTTAATATATGAAGTTTTTCTCTATATAAAATAATATATTTTAATAAAGTTATTTATTAAAAAAAACATCATATATTAAGAAAATTTCTAACTTATTAATAAAATATATATATTTATGTAAATGTTTGACTTGTCTAAGGGGGGAAATAAGAAGCCATTAAACAAAAAAATCCTCCAATTTATAAATAAATATAAGATATGTGATAGGAACTTTTAAAGTGTTGAAAAAGATGGTGTATATATATATAAAAAATAGGACTTAATTATGAACATTTTATGACCATGATGGCTGTGTACGTATTATAGTCAGTGGAGAAATACATAAACATACATACAAACCCATAAACACACACACACACACACACACATACACAACACAAACACAAAGACAAGGAGAATAAAAAAACATTCAAATCACCCAAAACAAAAATAAATAAATAAATACATACACTGGGGATTGAAGGCGCCAATTGCAACGAACATTTTCATTTGCCTATCTAATCGGCAAAAAAATATATGCAATAATATAATAATAAATAATAATAAATAATATTAATAATAATAATAATAATGTTGAATCAGAATAATACGTTCTAAAAAAAAGCAACAAAAAATTTACTAATAAAAAAAAAAAAATTTAGCTTAGCGAGGCCTGAAAAAAAAAACAAAAAAAACAAACCTATATTAGACTGAAAAAACCTAGACTGAGACATTCTAACTTCTTTTTATTTTAATTTTTTTTTTTTTTTCTTTTTCAAACACACTGTTATTAATCCACCTTTTTAACGATTCTCTCTTCCTCTATTTTTCATTACAAAAAAAAAAAAAATCTCTTTAATACTAAAATAATATATTTCTCTATATATATTTTTCCCATTTTCTAGCTATCAGGTTTCGTTAAACTAATTCTCTACAAAAGCACAAAGCCGGATTAACCTATAAATCGGCAAGGATTTATTTTTTTAAACTAGAAAATTAGTGCTTATGCTTATGTAGTGTGACTGAGACTGCAAACGTTGACAAATCAATCAGATTCAGGGCATCTTTTTCCTTTCTATAAATAATTGTAAAAAAATATATATACGTTATATATATTATAAATAAATATAGATAAAATAAATCAATTAATAAATAAACCCCTGGGAAAAGAGAAGCCCTGAGCACTGAAATAAAAAAACGCATCTCAACTAAATAAATAAATAAATAGGTTCCTTTTAGAGAGTAACACTCATGTATATTTAATTTTTTTTTTTTTTTTTTTGAAAATTTTCTTTGCATATCTGGAGGCGAAATTTGCGAAAACAAAAAAAAAAAAACCGTGAAGTCGAGTTATTCTCGGAAGGAACGATATTTAGGCGATTTAAAGCAATGTTTCTCAACCGTTGGTCCTAGGAAAAATTTTGTGCCTTGTTTTTATAAAATTTCCAAAAAGTTTGCATTCGTTGGATGGATTTAATTCAGTAGTGCTCCATTCCTGGTTAACCAAGTCAGAGTCATCCACATTTTTAAGGCTCTTAGGCACCTCAAATTGGGCCCTTTGTGTCTGTGGGCTGCGATTTTCCCCCGCTCTCATACCCCCCTTAGAGGAGACTTCGACAATGTTGAATTATTTGCAGCAAGCTGGACTTGAACCCGAGTTGAATTGAAACTTCAGACCCGTAATCCGCAGCTTAGCCACTTGCCTCCTCGTCTAAACTTTAAACTTTTTATAAATGTTAGCTAGTCAGCTTTGAATATTTTTTAGAGAACATACAAAATCAAGGTAGGTTTTGTTTTTTTCACAACACAATCACGTCAATTGTGTTGTGAAATATTCACATAATTATACCTCTTAAGACAGAGGAGATATTCAAGCCACTGAACTTTTCCGTACATGCCTCCCTAATAGGCCACTATGGACACATGATTTGTAAGACGTTGTCACGTCAAAAACAAAAAGTACCATGATTTTTATTTAAAATTGATTTTTCTGTTACACAGGAAATTATCGCTGGATGAAAAGATGAGGTTTATATTTTAATTTCTGGATATTTCCTAGGGTAATATTTCACCTACAAAATGGTCTTAGATGCTGTAAAAGAAAAAAAGATGTCTCTCGGATATGGTCTTTTTTTAAGTTACAAAATTTTTATAAAAGTGAATAAAAAATCATTTTCTGAATTGCATAAATTTTCTAAATTATAAAACAAAGATGTTTTTTCCCCACACAATTAAAATCTAATTTTCAATCTTTTTATACTTTTTATTTTAATTTTTAGTCCTTTAAGTTGTCTGAAGTTTCACCCCGAAACCTGAGTGTGTCATCACCTCTATTAGACAGTGGCATATCCAGGTGCTCTTGGCCGACATCCCAAAATTGTAATATATTAATGAATTAATTTTGAAAGCTATAAAAAAATGAAAATGCCCGTTGATTGATTAGTAATTAGGCAAAAAACAAAAAAAACTTCATTCGGCTGCAAATAATTTCCTTTTATTTTCTATGTCAAAGTTTTAGAAACTTTAAACTAAACCCAGTCTCAGGTCTTTTAAGGTCAATTTCCACTAGATGTGCCGTGGAAATTGATCTTTAAAGATACACTTATTAAATAAGGGAAAGTAAAAATATTTTATATTTTAATATATTCTTTAATAATTTTTTTCTTAATTTTTGAGTATATTTCTTTGGCCTCCACTGGACAAATATTTTATTCCTCGTTAAGAGACAAAAAGGTTGCGAAACATTGCTTGGAATAACGAGCACGATCTTTGCGTGTGATAAATTTCTGATATTCCGAAAATTCCTCGACTCTTTTTAAAAGCCTTTGCTATAAAATTGATTCATTTAAATTCTTCTTCATTTTGAAATTGAACAAATCAAAAAAATAATGGTTTAGTATTAAATACGAGTAAATAAAGCCAAAGTGTTTAGAGACTAAAATTTTGGATGTTCACTAATTCGCCTACGCCTTTGTATATGCAACACAAACAAAAAGAAATAAAATAGAAAATAAATAAATAAATAGGCCTACCTTATATTATTATTACTATTACTATTCTAAATAATACTATATTTACTAATAATTGCTAAAATAACGATCTATCATTTTGGGAAGCGTTTATCCCAAGAGAGTCGCTTGTATATATTTACATATATTATGATGGTTATATATATATATAAATATATGTATTTCTATACAAAATGTTAAAAACAAATAGGGCAGAAAGGACTGCAAGGAAAGCTCTAGTCATTTAATAAAAAATAAAAGGAAAAGATGGAAAAAATAAAACTGAACAAACATCGATTGCTTCTTCCAAAAAACAAAAAAAAACTTCTGCTCGATTATTTCCTCTTCTTTTTTTAACCCTTGAAGGAATCTCGTTCAAAAGATCGAAAGTATAATTAAATAAATACGGTTTTGATTGAACTTAGAAAAAAAAAAAAAAAAAAAAAATAGTTGAAAAATTGTTTATTGTGAATATTTAGCATTTTCAAAAGTACATTCACTTTTTAAAAAAAGCACCTGCTTAATTTTAGAAAGTATTTTATTAGTAGCAAGGGCGGATTCATGTATTTTTATTTCCCCCTTTGAGTTTTTGGAAAACCTAAAAATTCCTCTTATTGTTTTAAAATTTAGTTGATATCTAAAATGAAAAATTCATGATGATGGAGTCAGGAAAACAAAACAAGACGATTGCAGCCAAATATTCTTTTATTTCAAAAAATATGTCTCCCGTCAAAATAGTCATTATAGAGAGTTAAATTCTGTATCCCCAGAAATAATTACTTGTTCTGTTTGGGGATATCACAAATTAAATGATAGGACAAAAAGGTTTTTTGCTTCTTAGGCTTTAGATAACTAAAAATTTTATAGAATTGAGGCAAAACGGTTCAATATTAATAAAACATCTGGAGATTTAAATTTTTTGTATGATAATTAATTACCCCCCCCCCTCCCGAGGTTAGAGGTGCTGCCGTACTATATGTCAAATTTACCCTGGTATAGTCAAAGCCAAGCCAAGGGGTCTGGGTTCGGATCCCAGGAGTCGGATGAATATTTATTTAAATCATTTGGATAATATGCGTTATGGTTTAAGATGCTGAAAAGACAAAAAAAAACTACATGATCATATTAATTATAAAGTTTTTTAGGACATATTTCATAAAAAATACTATTAATTATAGCATTTGAAACAATATTCCGTGCTTAACTTAATTTTTAATTTTCTGGCGCTTGACACACTAATGCATAACAGGGTCCATTTAGGAAGGTAAATGAGAAAGAAACAACCTTTTTTTAGGCCGGCAATACTTGCAATTTATTTGTTAATACTTCGGACTCTAGGCCTATATAGGAACCATCTTCAGCAGATATATGAAAATTTTTGGAGAGGCTACCATATGATTATAAAATTTACTATTGAAACTTAATTTGAAATTTTAAAAACAATGTCTCCTAGTGGAATATAAATTTTATTAATATACATTACAGATAGGCTACTAATTTCCAGTGGCGTCATTCCAACTTTTTCTTGGGTGGGGGGGGGCATTTTTTTTCCCTTCAAATTTACTTACAAATAGGTACTCAAATTTGGTCAAAACACATTTAATTTATTTAATTGTTTAATTTTGTACAGTTTGTATACTCGTGCAAGTATTTTATTTAGAATAATGTAAAATTTTAGAGCCCTTGGTGGGGGGGGTAAATGCCCCCTGCCCCCCCCCCCCCCAAATGACGGCACTGCTAGTTTCGAGGTCGTTTGTCCTCTTCAATAGTCTAATAAATAATTACAAGAAAACGTTCATGTGAAAGATTGTAATTTATTAGACTGACCAAGAGGATAAACAATCTCGAGCCCACCATTAGCACTTTAATTTGGAAACCAAGAGGGTAATTCTTTCCCTTTCCCCTTAACAAACAACCAGACAAGGTTATATTTACCAAAATGGAGGTATAATTTTGGAGGCAATTTTTCATTTTAAATATCAACTCTAAAGCTTCTTCTTCCTACTACTACAATGTATATATTTTAAAAATTCCTCTACAGGGTCCGCCCTTGGTTAGTAGTTTGTTCGGCCTATTTTAAAAAACAATGAATCTTTTTTTTTAAATACACAAATCGATGTTAAACAAAAGAATAAAAACTAGACAAATTCCTAACTTATTCCTATTCTGAGTCTTCTTAAAAAAAAAAAATAACAAAACAAAACAAAAAAAAGGGATTTATATTTTAGAAGAAAAAGAAATCCAAAATTTTCTTGATTTTTGCACTTTAGGAAGGAAGGAGACAAAACTTAGGAAATGAATGTATTATAAAATATTTTGTCTTGATTGATTGATTGAGTGATGATTGTGTAAAATTTTCACAGAGAAAGACTGAAAAAAGACTTAAAAAAAAAAAAATTAGTGGTTTTAAAACAACTCAACACTCTGGTTGTTTTTTGTTTTTCTTTTTTGGTTTTCTCACAATATAAATAACGAGATAATATTTTGTCTTTTGCACTTGATTATTCTCTAGTTGAGGGATCGGCAACCCTAAAGACGTATGGTTTGTTTGTTAATCAAAACAAAATTAATTTCTTTTGTGAATTTGTGATTCTGTAAATATGAATACCCCTACACACGAAGAAATATTTTTGAATTCTCTTTTTTTCTATTATTTTTCATTCATTGAGGCGAGAGGGGGAAATTTAAGGTGTTGTCGGAGGGGCCTTGTTGAAGGTTTTTTATTTTTAAGAAACAGTTCTCTATTAAATAATGGAATTTGAATTCAAAATGATCTCGATCCTGGCGTTACTGGACTTTTACAAGGAGACCACAAAAAAGAGTTTAATTGCAATAGTAAAGGCAGCTAGCAGAAATTTTTTACATTATTTCGTCGACTTTTCGAGAACACTTCGCTGCCATCTTCAGGATGAAATAAATATCAGTGTTGATGGTGAGGTATAAGCATACACAACTAGAGATTGCTAACAATAAGTATATTCAGGGCCGGATTTAAGAGTAGGTCACATATAGTCCATTTGCCGCTTTCTCTATAGTTCATTTTTGCTTTAAACATTTGTTTTATACAACAAAAGGATAATAGTTCAAGGTGTTTTCATCTTTTTTCTTATTCTTAAATTCGTACGGGAAATATTAACGACTAAAATACTTCATTTTTGAATAAATTGCCAATCTGCCGGCCCTGAATTTGTTGCCGCTCTAGGCCAGCCTTTTTATAAATACGGCCCTGAGCATCTTGTATAAAACGGCTTTCTGGTCTATTCCTCACAGCCAATTTTATCTTCATTGAAAAAAATAGTTTATACCATTTTGAATCAACCCTTTTTTTAGGGCCGTAATCAGAAGTTTTTCAGTGGCAGGAGGGTTTGGTTGATCCAGGCTCCCCTAAAAAAATTAAATTTTAAAATTCATAATTTTTAAACAGTCAAGGTTGTTCTAGTTGAAACATTAAAAGCAATTACAATGTTTGTGCTTAAGATTGGGCATAATTGCACCCCCTGCGGGTGTCCACCCGCGAAAGCGTGGAGGTCCTGGTTTGACTCCAGGGGGTGCAATTATGCCCAATCTTAAGCACAAACCTATCTCTCAAACTTGCTATCTTAAAAGAAATTTTAATTTAAATGATTTGTTAGAGAATTAAATTAAGAATTCTTTTCTTGTCACTTCTCGAAATGATATTTAAATTGAAGGCTATATAATTACGGAGTGTCCGTCTGTCTGTCTGTCCCGCTCTGTTTGACCAAGTGCACATTGGAATTTCGAAATTGAATTTTGCACTCTCATAGAAGACGTCAAGGAGAGACCAGGAAAAATAGTTCTGAAGATTCACAAAAGGTGGGACTCAGCCAGCTGGTGGTTGAGGGCCGAAGGCACGCGGCGCAGCTAGTATTATTATTAATTTAGTCCGCACCAACTAGACAAGTTTGCCGATCCCTTAATCTAGTTTATATTTTCGATCTTTTGATAATAATAATAAAAAAAAAAGAAAAAAAATTTAAATTAATTACGATACACTTTTTTTCAGTGTATAAAATAATAAATAAATAAATATAAAAAGTACGAAATATTTTTTTTTTTTATCTTCACAAAAATTGTAAACTTTCATATTTATATGTTAATAAATAATAATGAAGGATTTTTTTCTGGATAAATAAAAGTTTTACTGATTTTAAAATTATTTTTTCAAATTTTTTTTTAAACAGATTTTAATTCATGAATTTTATTTAAAAAAAAAAAAAGAAAAAAGATTTTTACATAATATTATATATATATATATACAATGTACAGTAATAGAAGTATGGGTTAATGAATTAATTTCTATTTATTTTTTTCATTCTCATTTCCTTCATTCCCTAATCCATCTTTTTTTTTTTTTATTTTAGTTTTAATTAGAAAATAGAAACAATTACTTTCTTCAAGTTTAGAATTATATTATATGTACAGAGTGAGTGTAAATAATTTGAATAATAAATATAAAAAAATGTTTTTCCTCCATGGTTTATTCTATGACAGAGGAATATTTAAAAAGTGTTATTTTACTCTTAATTACGATTCTCAACCATAGCAGTAGCAGTCCGTTAAGATTGGAGCAAAATTTTAAGCCTTCTGATTGACATTAAATTCAGCCATTTTGAAATAAAAAGAAAATCAATTGGGAATGACTTCCCCAAGACTTCTCGTCATGGGCGTAGCAGACTTGTTAGGGGGGGGGGCAACCCTCGTTAGGGCGAAGAGGGGGTTTGAATTAATATCTACATAGAGTATTAATTATTTATTTAAATAAAATAAAAAAATTAAATTAATGTAGTGAATTGGAGTGTTAAAAAAATTTCCAATGGGAAAAATATATATATATTTTTTTTTTTAATTTTTAGGACCAGCCAGGGGGGCAACCCCCCCCCCTTCCTTCCCCTGGCTACCCCAGTTCCTCGTTATTTCTTTTGGAATTACGTATGTGTGTGTGAACACGATTGCTTAAAAATCAGAGCAGCCAGATCGATGAAATTTGGTTTCCTTGCACTAAAATTATAGATTTCTATCAACTGGAAAAAGGGGGGCGAGTCACCAACCCCCCCCCCCCCCACTTTTGGAGTAAATACGTCATCTGAAAGTAGTACTTTACCTAAAAAGTTTTTTCAAAAATTTTGAAATTTTCGATTTTTTTTTGTCATATTATGATAAATTACCCTATTTTAAAAAGTTTTTATTCTTTGACATTTTTTCGAAAACTATTCAGTTGATCGATATGGCTGCTCTGGTTTTTAAGCAATCGTGTTTACATACACACATGGACTCAGGGAGGTCTAAAACGAGAAGAAACATCAAAATCTCAAAGTCAAATTTGTTGACGATTACAATACTTTCTCTTAATATTCTATACAGGAAAGTATAAAAGGAACGGAAGGATCAAATTTATTTTATCACAAATTGAATCGCATTTTAGATTTTATTTTTATTTTTTATTTTTTTTATAATAACCAACAAGAAGCAATTTCTCTAAATTTATGAATCAAGCTCAAGAGATTCGGAAGAAATTAATTCTGATTTTGAGAAATTCTGCCCCTAAGCATCCAATGCAAAGCCAATCTCCTTCAGAAAAATCTGGTCGCACAGCACACAACTTCCTCTCTCCTTCGGTAATTGAAATGGGGGGCTGTATTCTGTGCTTGTCCCACCAGATTTTTTCTGTCGACACATAAATTTATTTAGTTTCCGTCAGTACATTTGATTTCAAGTTATAAACGTGGGAAAATATAGTAGAAATCGTGATTTACCTTTAATTGGAAGCCATATACTTGATATTTTTGTTATTATATATATTATTGCATATTTTGCTGAATATTTTAATACTTTACTGCATATTATATGGCATATTTTGGGGTTTTTTAGTGCATAAAAAGCGGAGTTTAATTATAACAAATATAGAAATTTTTTGAATAAGAAAATTTATAAAACTAAACAAGATTACTATACAAGACGGCTAAATGAAACATGGTATTTTCCATGAAAACAAAATAAAAATATTTTTCCATGTTTATAAATTTTACATCTTGAATTCTAATTTATCGGCGAAAACTAAATATATGTCGACACAGCACAGATCACATCTTTTCACTACCGAAGGTAAGAGAAAGTTCTATGCTGTGAGACCATCACACCAGATTCTTTTTTCAAATAATGCCTTGGATTATTTGACCAATAGCAGAGCAGCATTGATGTCACGTGACACTATTGTTTCGCTTGTTCTACACTAGTTGCCGGCGTCGCCACCTTCAGTATGAGCCCCACGTTCAGTGAAGAGGCTTCCAAAAGAAATCCTCTCCGCTCCCGCCTGATTAACAAGCACCCAAGGATGCTAAGGATCCACGATGTCTTTTCTCCACGATTATTTCCATTTGAAAAACGCCGACCTTCAACCTTATCTTCACTTTCCTAGGTATTTATTTTCCTTTTTAATCCTTTTCATATTTATTACATAATCGTAAAAAGACAGACTCTTATGAATTAATAATTAATATTTTATTATCAATTATTTTGTATATGCTTTTCCGTTTTATAAGTATTCTCTTCTGTATTAAAAATAAAAAAATAATATCAAATTAAAAAGATAATTAAAACATGAGAGTGAGTAAATAGATAATTTTTTTTCATCAAAATTGATCGAGATGATTCTAGAACCCTCTGCATATGAGAGTGTGGGGATAAGAGTAACTATGGTGTTTTCGTTCTCTTTCTCGGTGCAAAAGTAGCGTTCTACTTTATCTCTTTCTCGGCCATTCATGTGTTGTTGGTTGAGTGTCGTTCGATTTGTTCATCTTCAGAGATTTATATTTGTTTTGTATTATTAGATTTATTTTTATTCGTTTTTACTTGTCTAGTTTTTATATTTTGAACAATATTAGGTGAGATTTTTTAATTTATTATTCTTATTTTATTTTCAATGCCTAATTACATCTAAAAAAAAATTCTATATTTTCTCCTAAATTTTTATGGATTCAAATAGGATTGAATTATATAAATTAAAAACCTATTTATGATCCCATAAGTATATTATAAAATCTGGTGTGATTGACCGCACGGCACACAATTTTCTCTTACTTTTGGTATATTTGATATAGCCTATATATTTTTTGACTGCCCCCCCCCCCCTGTTGGTAAATTTGTCCCCCCCCCCCCCCCCGCTGAGAATAAGCTAGCGCCGTTACTGTCTTAAGTGCCAATCAAAGCTTTTTAAAGTATCCCTGTAATATATTAATATAATAATAGGCCTATAGTAATGCATAGGAAGCATCAGACTGAAGCGCTCGGCAAGTATTTAACTATAAAGATGTTCAACAAAACGCTGGTTTTATTCCTTACCAAAAAAGAATAAGAGAAAGTAAAAATAAGGATGGTGTTTAAACGGCTTCAGATGCCTAAAGAATAAATGAACGTTCTATTATTTTCAAATATTTACCAAAAGTGCCTTTAGAGGGGTTCAAGTCAACAATGGAGAGAAAAACGTAACAAAGGTATAAAAAAAATTGACTCTTTCGGTATAAATTGTCCTTTTTTTTGAAGCCCTTAAATATTTAGTTCACGGTCGAGAAGTGGTTGTAGGTTGACACACAGTGCCTCTCGTGGCCTCGTCAACTGTAGCTGTCATCACCCGGAAGTTGACGTCATTTGGATCCAAGCCTTCGTATAGATAAATCGGCAACCGATTGCTGATCACCCAAACACTCTGTGGCGAGCCATGGTCCACTTTCAAATCATTAGGGAAGATGAGTGTGACGTTATCTTGATGGACAATCCCGCGTACCGCCTTCAAGTTCAAGGAGAAAAAAAAGAAAGCAAGAAATGAGAATATCAGTTAGTAAATGAACTCGCAAGACCAGTCAACTTTCCCTAATAAGTAAATGCCCTCCCCCTTACCTGAACATAGCCCTCAGGTCTCTCGGAATTCCAGCATCCAATGGCATCTTGTGTCACCAGATTGTAATAAATGACACCGCGGTGATCACTTGCACTGGCTGAACAATGTCCTTGATTGAGCGGCAGCCGAGGCTCTCCAATCGGCCTTTGAGGGAAAAAATAAAAATAAAATTAAACTGCTATCTTGCTAACTTTGCATTCAAAATTTCTATCGGTATTTCTAATTTAGTTTGGGGTGGAGTTCTCTTTGGAAGTCAAATATGTCTTCTTCTATTAATAATAGTTGAAAATTTAATTGTCAATGATAACATTTTTTTTCGGCCCGTTTTCTGACCAGGAAAAATCTATATAGTGGAGTCTCCGTCTGTAACTCTGAAATTTTTGGAACGAAGTTAGTCCCCATCCCCGATGGGGGTCGGGTCAAATAAAGACAGACGGACAGATTAGACACCCCGCCATTATTCTGGTATAAATAAGAAAAAGTTTTTTTAAAGTGAAACTTTTATTATATCCTCTCAAAATTTTTGGCTCTTCTATCACCATGTCGCGTTTTTTTTAAGGTCTTTTTCGACAACTAAGGCCATTTAGACCCCATCCCTATTTATTTCAAATGACTTGTAGTCAAATCAAATGAAATAAATTTTTCTCGCTTGGGACGGGAAGTGAACCCGGGACTCCGGCGCGAGAAATAAGAAAAAGTTAAGTTAAAAGAGTGGAATTCTTTAATGAGTAATGTATCGATAATATTCAATTATTATGCAATTTGATTTTAAATAAAATTTATTAAAAAATATAAATTAAATACACCAATCTAATTATCTAATTATCTGCAACTCATAGACTCCGAAACTACTGGACTTGATTTTCGTCGCGTTTTTTTTAAAGGTAAACCATTTTCCAGAGGCTGCTTGAGACTATTATTAATTCAGATTAGGGCTAGGAGACCTCCCTTTAAGAGGCGACATTTTTGGAAAGTTCTTGCTGCGTATGATATACATACATGACCATGGGCGTAGCCAGACATTTGTTGGGGCAACCCTCGTTAGCGCCAGAGGGGGTTTGCAATTAATATATACATAGATTATTTAATTAAATAAAAAAAAATTAAATTAATGTAGTGGATTGGGGCGTTAAAAAAATAATTCCCAATGGGAAAAATATATATTTGTTTGTTTTTTCAACTTTAGGACAAGCCAGGGGGGCAACGGCCCCCCCTGCCTCCCCCTGGCTACGCCCATGTACATGACGTACATACAGTATAAAGCCAATTATTTATAATAATAAAATCTGTAAAATAATAAAACCATTTTCTTTTTTATCCCTTTGACTGCCCCTTATCAGAATTTATAGATTGATTTTAAAAAAATAAAAAAATATAAATTTGGAGAAAAAAAAAATGCAGTAAATAAATGAGTCTTTATTTCAACACTCTATTTGGAACATCTCCGTAAGGATCCACCCTGTCATCCTCCAACTTCAAAGAATTTATTCTTCAAATATTTATATAAAAAATAGAGTTATCATTGATAATAATACAACGCACGTGTATTCGGTTAAATGAATATTAATTTTAATTAATTAAAATAGCGGCATATGATTAAGGGAAGGCGAAGGTCCGCCCCAGGCGTTGCAAAATGTTTATGAAATTTTGTGTTAAAACATACAATTAATATTCATAAATAGGAATCTGATTGTGAGTCTAAAGTAAATTGCACCTTACATAAATGCATCAGCGCTGTCCTGAGAAGAGGTTTCATTCCTTAAAACAGCCGTCGAGACTGCGAATTCCCGTCCACTTGACATCGGATGGAAATAGAGAGTTCGATCCCCAGTTAGAGGATCCTCCTTGCCGAGTGCCATCCCGAACAAGCCATCCGTCCAGCGGAATTTCACTCCATGCACGTTATAGACACAGAGCAAAGGATCCGGATAAAATAAAGGATTGCTAATTCGCCAGGACTGATCTTGGAGCCAACTGTAAACCACCAGACCATAGCGCCAGACGTCGGTTAAATAGGCGTAGGCATTGTCGCAGTCATCTCCTCGGATATCCACGATGATGTTGCTAAATAATGAGCCAATCTTCACTTGTTTCGGGGGCAATCGATAACGCCAGAGCAATTTGTCTGTCTTTAAGTCGAATACGAGAATCTGAGGAGGGCAATGCGTTTTGGCATCCTCTACCACCTAGAAATAAAACAAAAAATATTTATGTTATTTAAGGATTCATTCATTAAATCAATTGATAGGTGACCGCCAAAATTCTTAAATTCCGATTAAAGTTAAAGCCAATATCTCAAAAAGGGAATGAAATAATCAAGAAATTTTTTTCCTAAATTATCTACATTAAATGAGTCAGGGGCGGATTAAAGGGGGAGGGGGGCGGTGGGGGCGATCGCCCCCCCCCCCGAGAAGAAATTCAAAATGTTATAAAAACTAGTAATCTAAAGAAATTATGATTTCCGCTCTTTAATTTGTTACCAATCAATTTAAATAAATAGGAAAGGGGTCTAAATGGCCATAGATGCCGACAAAGTCAAAAAACCGCCCCCCCCCGACAAAATTGCATTAATCCGCCCTTGAAATGAGTTTTATTTAATTTGGTAAAAATTCTGCTTATTTTGTTCATTTTTACTTTCTCTTACCTCTATATAAGTTAATATAGAGAGAGAGAAAGTATTGGTTTCATGTCAAAAATTCGATGTCTAGATTTTGATGGACTAGGGCCCCCCCCCCCCCAGAAAGCTCCCTGTCCCAAGAAAAATTGAGAAAATATGGGGCTTTCCAGGCCCCCCGGAGGATGGCTGGTCCCATGCTCCCCCCCCAGCCAAATTCTCTAGTTACGCCCATGCACTTGAGTTTACAATTGTAACGCTCGGAAACAAGTGGAACGGCAAAAAGCGTGGTCGTGAACGCGATTGTCGTGAGTGCTTAGCGGAACGTAGCCTTGGAGTGGTGGACGGAGAAAGGGGGAGGAACCCCCCCCCCCCCCAGCATATGACCCAATCCCAGTCTCTGTAGATCAAGCAAAATCAAATAAATGCATGAAACAAGTTCAAGAGAGCTGCAATTGCCCCCTGGGAAATAATCTCACTCCCAGTACAAAGCACAAAGACCCCCAGATTCTTAATCCGCCGTCCTTAGACTATATTTGATTTGAAATTGTTTTCTTGTTATTGTTTGCACAACGCGCTCAAAACCGCATGCGGTCTCGCCTCTCCACTCCCTTATTTGTTATTCATATTCTTTAAACAGATAGAATGGAATGCAAATTAAAGAAGTTTGTAAATCAATTTGCTATTTCTTTTTTCAACTAAAATGCAAATTGTTCTTTCTTTTTTTTACTTTCCCATTGCAAAGTTGTGATTGAAAGCTGAATAGATTTCCCAAGATAATTTGGACCGGAAACCTTTTAATTGATAATTAATATGAATTTCCTTATACTAGAATACATTTATTGTTTCGTCAATTTTAAGATGCCTAGGCACCAGAAAAAATTCAAATAAATAACAATTTTTATAATTTTTTATTTGAGAGATTTAATTTTTTTTTTTTGACGTGACAACGTCTTACAAGGTATAATTATGGGGAATATACGGTTAGAAAGAATGAGTTTTCAGCTAAAGATTTCACCATTTATTTTTTTCCTATCATTTTATTTTACCGCGCTGCGGTAAATTCTAATTTGAAAGTTTAAACCCCTGTAGATTCCGAACGGCTAATCAGATCAGACTAACTGAGATGTCATTTGGTGCAGAAAGAAAACCTCTAATAGAATAAATAAAAAAATCCCGGGTAATTAACTCCAAAATTAGTTTTTCTTTTCGAAAAACCTCATTTTTTAAGCATAAGTCGCCCTTAATGGATAAAAGTTTGGCCACACCTGTCATATATTGTTTCAATGAAAATGTTTGAACATGTTCTTTATTAATGGGAACAAAGTACTAGTAAAAAAAAAAAACAATACTCTCTCTCTTTATATTTCAATATAGGTAAGAGAAAAAAATTTTTTTTGAAGTCAAGCAAAAGACGTTGTCACCTTAAAAAGCCACCGGCTGTGTAGAAGACACAGCCAACACCTAATTTTAAACAAAAATACAAAGAATACATAAATGCCTAATACATTTTCTATGGGAGAATCGTAACTTCTACAATTAATAACTCAAATTTTATAGAGAACGAAAATAATTGTAATCCCTGTAATCCTTATGAAAAATTAAATCCATTTCATTAAAATAATTAAATCTCTCAAAATTTTTTTATTTATTTTATTTTAATTAAATGGCCATCGGGAAACCATTTGGCCAATTGCAAAAGTGTGTTTCAGAAATAGGAACCCGAGAAAAAAAAAATTTAATCAGGGCAATCCCCTTTGATCCCCCCGAGATCCGTAAGCACTGGTTAACAAATTGCAAATGTGACCAGTGACTCTGGTCTAGGTAAATCTCTCAAATGAAAAATAATAAAAATTGTTATATAATTAAATTTTTATTTTTTTCGGGCAAAGCCTTCGGCGGGTGGAGCGGATAGTTATATAAAATTGTGCATCAAATGTATTGAAGTTGGTTGTATCAAGAAATTATTCAACCGGCAAAGTAATACAAAATATCTCCTAAAATAACAAGAAATTATAGCTACAGAGTGGCAACAGAAAGAGACATCATTCCTCTTTCGGATCAGAAAATACTAAGATAGCACCGCTTGACAAAGACACCTTCAAAAAATTAAATTGACACTCATGATAAACAAAGAAGTGCAAGGCCGGGGGGCCTGACAACGGAGAAGAGCAACAACCACCTCAATCGTTGCAGTTAAGCAAAGCTAAGAGCGGTGAAAACCCGGGATTGGTGATCCACCATTGTATTAATAGATTAATAACGCCAAAATGACCTCTGTAGCCGAAAAGGGTTTAAAAAAAGTAAATTTCTTTTAAAATAATCACGCATTTGTTGAAAATATAGGCAAGGAAATCATTCCCGATTTAGTCTTGAAAAAGTTATAATTTCTATTAAGAAAATTCCTGACCGGCCATTAGAACCAAGATCGTTGCAGTGAAGCAATGCGAAGAACGTCGGAACTTTGGGTGGGTTTGAACGTAAATATATAGAAATTAAATCCCAAATAGCTTCGGTTGCCTAAAGGGAAAATTAAAAAAAAATCGCCTTAAAATTTAGAGGCCGCTCCTACCCCCTTTGATATTGCTCTCAGCATGACAATTATTCCCTCTCAATAATCCCTTTGTTTGGTGGATCTAATTATTTTGATAGTCTTACCTCAACGAGTCCCGAATCGAGTACCCAGAGCCGATCACACCGGTCGACGGCAATGCGAAACACATTGGTGATGGCGTCACAGGTGGTATTCCTCTCATGCCATGACCAGGAGGGGTACGGTCGTAATGGGGGTGACAGATTGACATTATTTTGACGTCGCCTTCCCTTACGAGGGAGATCTACAATCACCAAACTAGCTGGGATACCCTCCTTCCAACGTGGAAGTGTTAAGAAAAGCCGATTTCGCCATACCTCTAAGCCTGCAAACAAACAGAGCATATGTGATGCGGGAAGTGAAAAGGGACCTCTTGTCGGAAATTCCACAAATTGAGTTAATGATATTTGATTGTAGAGGATAATTTCCTCAATATTTTAAGCCACTATGGTATTCAGGGTCGGCTCTAGGATTTCGGCGCCCCGATGCAGAACAGTAATTGACGCCTTACAACCAGGGGCGTATATAGAAATTTTTTTCGGGGGGGGGGGCTTCGATTTTTTTTTGCAATACCTAAGTTTTCCACCCCACGGTAAATTTTTTCCCCCACCTGTGAAAATTATTTTCTTTTTTTTTTTTAGAGAGACTAAATTTTTGCCGCCTTCAAAATTTTTTTTTGCGTAAATTGTGGCGCCCTTATACGGAAGCGCCCCGATGCGATGCATCCTGTACTTACACAAAAACTAAAAATGTTACAGCCTTAGATATAAAAAATGGGATTTTGAGCAAAACGCACAATAAAAAACTAGGTCCTGAGGAAGGTCGTGACTTGCGACGGAAACGTCGACGATTAATAATTAAATAAAAGTTTTTTATTTAATTTCCTTGGCTGCAAGTCTCCTATACCCAATAAAAAACTATTTAAGGTTATTAAATCAATTATTTTGTAATATTAATCGAATTTCCATTGCTAAAATTACCGAATAAACCTGTATAGGAAATATTAAAGAATCGTATTCAATCGAAACCCAAAACTCGATATTTTTGACTTAATACAACTAAAATGTCCGTATCGAGAAGTTTACTTCACCGACAAGATGTTCCGCATCACTTTCCGCATATTATTTAGAGCTGATTGCTTCACTTCTTGTCAGCTAGCAAACTTATCCTACAGACAGCAAATCATCGATATACATGCTAAACCTCCGAGTTAAAAAAATGAGTTTTTTCACATATAATTAGCTATAAAAATTAATCAAAGCTAATTAATTTTTCACAAAAAATAAAAAATAAATGAAAAAACTCGAAAGTATTAGTTAACTAGCTTATCCGAGAGATAGCTAGTTAATTAGAAATGAAGCAGCCGACCCTTAATCTTTTGAAGGAAGAACTCACTTTAGTATAGTTAGGTCAAATTTAATCGAGCAATTTGTTCTTTGATTTTCTCTCTTGTTTGGAATAGAGTAGGCCTAAGTTCCTTTCTTTTGTTTTTTAATATTCTTTTTATTTTTGCTTCGGAATGAATGTTTTACGCTTATTTGAAAATGACCATGACTAGCATGCCAGCATGTTCAATCATTGGTTTCACACAATAAAGCGTGCTATCGGGCCAACATTATTACTATAATTATATACTGGTATGCTAGGCGTCATAATTTTTTACTTTCTCTTACCTATACATATAATGTATATTGCGACTAGTCATAGAAAATTTTTACTTTCTCGTATAGAGAAAGTTTTGTAATTGTAAAAAAAATTCGACTTTGAGATTTTGATGTTTCTCCACGTTTTAGACCTCCCTGAGTCCAAAAATATTGGCATTATGTCTGTGTGTGTGTCCGTGTGTGTGTGAGTGTGTGAACACGATTGCTTAAAAACCAAAGCAGCTAGATCGATGAAATTTGGTATATGCTCCTTACACTAAAATTGTAGATTTCTATCAACTTTTGGAGTAAATACGTCACTTGCAAGTAGTACTTTACCTAATAAGTTTTTTATAAATTTCGAAATTTTCATTTTCTTTGTTATATTATGATAAAATACTCAATTTTAAAAAGTTTTTATTCTTTGACATTTTTTCGAATACTTTTTGAAATAATCACAGAAGAAAACGACATTTTTAGGAAAGAAAAATCAAAACAAAATCATACAGGTGTCATTAAAAAACATGTAAATATAAACAAATGAATTTGTGAAACAATTAATGACACCTGCATGATTTTGTTTTGATTTTTCTTTCCAAAATGTCGTTTTCTTCTGTGATTATTTCAAAAAGTATTCGAAAAAATGTCAAAGAATAAAAACTTTTTAAAATTGAGTATTTTATCATAATATAACAAAGAAATTGAAAATTTAAAAATTTTTGAAAAAACTTATTTGGTAAAGTACTACTTCCAAGTGACGTATTTACTCCAAAAGTTGATAGAAATCTACAATTTTAGTGTAAGGAGCATATACCAAATTTCATCCATCTAGCTGCTTTGGTTTTTAAGCAATCGTGTTCACACACACCCCACACCCAGACGTAATTCCAAAAGAATATACGAAAGTCTCGGGGAAGTCACTTCTGAAGAAGACACAAGAGTGTCATCGAAAGTTAAGCGTGCTCTTGTTTACAATATCGATGGTTTGCTATCTGTAGGATAAGTTTAGCTAGTTGACTAGAAGTGATGCAGCACGCCCTTAAAATACAGACTTCTACCACGGAAGTGAAACGTTTTATTACCTAAAGGCAAATTATTTTCAGGGATTAGAGCTCCACTCATCAGAGCCTCTTCTTTCTCCCTTTCTGATGGATACTCAAAATCAATCTGTTTCCATTGAAGAACCGTCCTCAGACGTCCTGGCGAAGGAGACGTTTCGTAGAGGGTATTCTCCGTTGACGAGGAGAGTTGATTTTGAGCAGCGGTTTCTGGTGAGTACACCGTTGACATCAGAAGCCATGGCAGCATTAAGTGAAAACCTAACAACAACAGAAACAAAAATTAATTTATTAATCAAATGAAAAATTAAATTTAATGTAATGTTTTCGTTTCAAAAGTCCTCTGACCGCTAAAGGCGGGTGGCGCTACCAGTTTTATTTAAATACCCTGGAATCACGATATTTCGAAGCCTGATTATTCGTATTTTTGTACAAATTTGCCGGTCCCCAGAGAAAATCCCGATTAGTGATATAAAAACAATAAATTTGAGATTCCTCGGTAATTTGTATTATTTTTCTTCTCTAGGTCACTTAAGGGGGTTCAGGAGCGACGTCTAAACGTTCTTTACAAAAAACTAGACTATTATAAGGAATTTTTCAATGCTGTTTTTTTTTTTAAATGAATTCAATTCATAAGAGATTATTGGGACATCGAGCTATAATTTTTTTAATGACTTATTAAAAAATTATCGTAATTAATTTGTTTGTTATCAAGCAAATACAAAAAAACAATCTGCCCCAATAATCTTTAATTTTTTTTTAAATTTAAAAATGAATTTATTGTTATTATTAATCACATATTAATTAAGAAATTTTTAAAATAAGCTTAGATGATTTATTTAAAAAGCAACTGTCAAATTAGTTCAGCATTCTTTCAATAGATGGCAGGCTAGTCTAACAGCCGATATAGTATTACCCTATATCTGGTCTATATTTATATATTTTTATGCTTTTATAAAAGATACATAATATATAATAACATTTATTGTGAAAAGATCAATGAAAATCAACCAAATGCATTAAATATTATTAGCTACCATTCTGACATCCCTTGGCAAATTTTTGAATTACTTGATTTTTGGGCATACTTTTTATGACACACTACGCCATCTTATCGGGAAAAACATGCGTAACACCTTCGCTCCCGTGCCCCCTTAAAACGCCTTATAACAGAGATGCAAATTCCTTTCTACGTATAATTCAGTTTTCGCTTTCAGCCATCTGAAGCAACCGGCCCTGAATATGCATAAACAATTTATTTTTTTATGTTCTTGAGTTCTCTTCCAAGTTTTGCCCGGACCCTTTTGCTCTTCTTTTTCTTCATCTTCTGTCTTCTTTTTTTCTATGCCATAATATTAATATTCTTAAAGTAAATTATTACTAAATAAATAATTTCAAGGATTTTTAAATTGCTGGCAAGTTTTCAATCATTTCGCAAATAACAAAAAAAAAAAAAGTTTGTAGCCTAGGGAATTTAATTAAATTCGAACTCAATTAGATCTGTAGCTAGAGGCAAGATTTCATGAATTGGTGCTAACTAAACATGGAGATATTTATTTATTTATAATATTTACTTGTTAACATTTGCAATCATAATATTACAAGTGATTTATTATTTTTTTTATAAGGTCATATTTTAATTTTCATTAAATAGGCTAAATTATAGAAGTAGACTTTAAATTGCTACTTTCTCTTACATATACCGGTATATATTAATATCTAAAGAGTATTAGATTCGTGTAATGTTGAGATTTTGATGGAAATACACGTTTTGAGCCTGAAAAAATCCTCCGGTGGGCCTGGAAAGCCCCATATTTTCTCAATTTTTCTTGGGGCAAGGAGTTTTCTGGGGGGAGGGGGACGAGCCTTCTGGAGGGGAGGCCCCCGGCACCCCTAGTTACGCCCATGTTTGATGTTTATTTTTGCTCGAACCAGGATAATTTTCTCGACAATAACACTTTAGTTGTAATAAGGGTTGAACTTTTCATATATTAACAAAAAATCTTCAATATTTTTTTTTTACTTTCTCTTACCTCTATATATGTTAATATATAGAGAAAGTATTGGATTCATGTCAAAAATTCCATGTTTTCAAGTCCCTTGAATCCAAAAAAGTCACACCAGATGTTTTATTTTTACATCTTTAATCTAAAGTCCATACTGTACCTCCCATTGATATATGGTACTTGCTTACACTTTTATTTCTATTCACCTGCATTGATTAAGATGGCGTTGGCGACAAGTAGATTTATTTGCTTTGAAGAATAAAAAAGCAATATTTTATTTTTTAGGGCGGAATTGTTGATCTTTCTATAAATGATTATTATGTTACTTTCCCTAATTAATTTGACATTTCCTATTTATTAACGTTTTAAGATTCTAATGAAGAGAAATGTTTTCTTTTTTTTTTTGCCTTTTTTTTATATTTATAAACTCATTAATAAAATGAGATAATGAAGAAAATAAAATCAATTTGCACAAAAAATCATTTAGGCAGGTGAAGGTAGAGAAATATTCCCTCTTTGCTCTCTCTGCCTTCGCTTAAGGTAGAGTGAACGCCAAAAGTGCCTGATCTCGATGCCTTAAGCTTAGGCAGCCAAAATGCACAGCGGTCAGAATAGTTGCGTTCAAAGTAACATCGCCCCTTTAATTTCATTAAAAAAGATTATTTATTTATTTTAAAAATATTTATGAATTCTAAAATATTTTTATATTATTACTAAAATAAAATTAAAATTTTTTTCTCATATTTTGTTATAATTTAGTTATGAAATTTTTTTTTTAATCTGTGAAGAAATTAATTTGTGATTAAGTTTGAATTGAAGCTTTAATTAAAATATACATTGAATTAACATATTATTAATTCTTTTAAGTTATGTCAAATTAGGCGTAGGGACCCCCCCCCCTTATCAGGGGCTCACTAAGGGAAACTAAATATATCTCGGCACAAAAAGTCTGCTGTGGCCAGCACAGTGCACAACTTTCTCTCACCGAAGTTGTGTGCTGTGCACCAAAATTCCAAAAATTTAAATATGATCATATTAACAGATATCAGCAATAAATTAGAGATTGTTGTTGTTGTTGTTGTTGCATAACATGAAAGAAATATAGCACATAATTGGGGAATTATGAAACAAAAATTGAAACATTTAAGAAATAAACAAAAGATCTCGTCAAAATTTCGTGGCTTGTTAAATAAATAAATAAATAAATAAATAACGCTCGGAAGTGGGAGGCCGCCTGCTTGTCTGGACCATTGGCGAAAGTTTTGTCCGAATCTGGGTCACTTTGCCGAATAAACAAATAAATCTGCCAATCCTCAAAAAAAGGCACTTCCTATCTCGATTAATATTCATTTAAATAGTTACCTAATTATTATAGGCTAATAGGCCTATCTGATATCTAATCGAGGATCCATATAATGAATTTCATTTATGGGGAAATGCCAAATCGACTAATTATGATAATTCGATTTTATAGTTTCCTATTTCTGGCTCTCTATCGAACTATTAGTACTTTATATAAAACTAAGCTGCCATCGGCACCCCTACCCTCCTGGCGGGCGGCGTCTCGGGATATAGCTGACTATAAAGCTTCATTTTAAGTTTTATTAAAAAAGTCTTAAAAATATAATAAAAAATAATTTTGGCGAAGAGTCCAGAGAACTTTTTGAAATGGGAAATTTTAAAGGGGGCCGGGAAGAATTTTATCTTCCTACCCTTATTTTTTATTCTTAGTTGGGTAAAAAAAATAAAGAAAATTTTTTACATAACAATTTTTATTATTTTTCATTTGAGAGATTTAATGTATTTTAATTAATTTTAATTGTCTATAATTTTCATAAGGCAAGACAAAACTCAACGCTTTCCAAAGGGAGAATTACCTACGGGGCTTGGTGTAGTTGGTAGCGTGACTACCTTCTATACCAAAAGTCGCGATGTGGAGATTTTAATGGATATACACGTTTTGAGGTGCCCGTGAATCATAAAAAAGTGGTTTTCGCGACATGGTCTGTCTGTTTGTGTGTCTGGGTTCAATTTAAACCATGAAGGAACTGAGTTAGGAGGTTGAAATTTTATATTTAAGTTAGACACCCCCCTGGACCGAGAAAATGAGCTTTTAAACAAAATCGGCTAGAAAGTACTAGTACTTTACTGATGTACTTTTTTAGTTGTTTTTTTTCAATTTTCTCAAAATTCGCTCCAACGATTTTGATTAAAATTAAAAAATCAATTATCTTTTAAAAAGTATATCAGTAAAATCTTTCATGAAAATTGTTTGAAGTACACTCTAGTGATGCATTTCAGATTTTTCAAATTAATTTTCCGGCTCTTCCCAATGTTGAATCCCCATATGGGGATATGCATGTTAATTTCAATTCAAAAGGGGGTCATTGGATTCTCTATTGTGTATAAAATATCCAAATATGAGATTAAAATTTTAAAAAATAACTATGGTTTGTTTCAAGCAACTTATGAAATGCAAGTGGTCAATTTGGGAAATTAAATATATCTCGACACAAAAAAATCTGCTCTGCGATCATTAACAACAGATTTTTATCGTATAAACCGGGATACCGCGCTTCCCGCACGAGGCAAGAATTCCTTCTCTACTCGTTCCCATTGGCTGCTTACACGAATACCAGGTATAAATTAAAATGAAAGGAATTCGTAGTGGCAAGTTGATTATTTGAAAAGTTAAGCATGAAAGGTTCTTCGCTCTTTTATTTTGCTTCTGCTTCTAGCCCCCTAGCCCCCTAGCCCCCCCCCCTCGGAGAATATTAATATACGTGTATATCAGAGCTATAATAATATATACGAAAGTGAAAATTGCTCTTGATTAATAATTAAATAAATAATTTATGATGCGCATTAAAATAATTTTCAGTTGAGTTGATTTATGATGAATATTATTAGACCGTATTAATTCCTAAGAAGCATTAAATTGTATTTAAAAAATATGAATTGCATTAAGGAAATTAAGATCAGTTTCTATTTAATTAATAAAAATTAGCGAAGTTGGGGGAATCATCCTGTCTAATTTCTTGACGATAACACCGTTGTGTTATCTCATAATCTTGTTTGCATATGGATTGTTTTAATATACATATTTATCACAAGCCTTTGTTTTACATGCTGTTTATTAGGGTGGGCCGAAAAAACTCATTTTTTTATTTCAAACTTATCAAAATTGGATGACATCTTCCAGTAGTGCATAAGCTCTAAAGCAGCGTTTTCCAAACCCTAGGGAGGCGCGGGCTAGTCTAAGGGGAGGCGCGAATATTGGCCACCAAGATCAATTTTCCAAATGATTGCTAGTTTTATAAATAAAATAATAAAATTTAGAAGATTCTGGGACGGAGGTTTTAATTAAAATAATTAAAATATGAATAAATAAAAAAAAATATTTTTATATAAATTTATATTTTTTAGTATTAAAAATTTTTGTTTTTGTATTATTTTATTAAATGTGTAGGGGAGGGGGCGTCATACGATTAAATATTTTTAAGGGAGGCGTTGTAACAAAGTTTGTAAACCAGTGATTTAAAGTAAGACTCATTCGAAATTATACTATGTGTAAAACCCAAAGGCGGATCCAGGGAAGTTTTTCAGGGTTTTAATTTTTTTCTGACTAGACGCCTAGCTCGCCATTGTTAATTATTTTATTTATTAGGATTGGATAAGGGGTTGAAAAATTGAAAGAAAAAATGTTTTTTAAATTTATTTTAGCTAAATCGAAGCCAAATAAATAGAAAACATTCAAAAAATAGCGTTGATTATTATTTTGATTAGGGGGTGGGGGATGAAGGGTTGATTATTTAAGAAAGGCCTTGGAATATTCCAAATCACTTGTTGACATTTTTTTCCAGCTCTAAATATAGTTAGATTAGAGCAAAAGGTATTTTTTTACTTTTAATAAAAAGGGAATTCTTATTTTGATCTATTTTATTTCAAAACAAAGAGAGACAAGTCAAGTCTTTCTTTCGTTCAGTCGAGAGCGTGGCCTGCTGGCAGGCGCTTGCTCTTTTTTTATTTGTGTTTAAAGTGAATCAAAGTGAATATTGAAACCCACCCTGACCTCACCGTCAACCAGCCCACCCTCTTGAGTGTCTTATTAAAGGTAATTATTATGCATTTTATCGTTGAAAAAAAAAATGATAGAAACAAATAATTTGACTGCGAAAAACGATTCTTTTGAATATGAAATTAAATATTTTGCATTTCACTAAGGGTAGAGGGTGAATATAAGCTGTTGAAAGGGGGAGGGGGAGTGTAGGTGTCATTGAAAAAAATTTGTTTTTTATTTTTTATCTTTATTTTTTAAACACCTTTTTCTCATTCACACTCACATTCACACATACACACAGTCTTTTCGGCAACTCAGGCCATATAAGACTTTATACGATAACCGTTATTAATTAATAATATACATATTGGGGGTCCAGGCATTTCAATTTAAGCCATTTGGTATCCATTTCGGACTGCCAGGAGTCCGAACACTCGACGTTCGGTATAGAAGGTAGGCATAGGCGCCGGAACTGGGGGGGGGGGGCAAGGGTACATTGCCCCCCCCCTGGCATCCTACAGGGGGGCAGAGGGGGGCAAAATTTCTTTTTTTATTTCATTTATTTTTAAAAATGATATATTTTTACTTTTGAAAAATAAAATCTTCTAAATTAAAAAAAATTAAAAGAGCAAGAAATTCATTTTTTTCATTTTTTCCAAAAATTTTTGATAAAATCACTAGCAAATTTTTTAAAATTTTAATTTTATTAAAATTGTGATTTTATTTAAAATTTTTAAAGTTTTATAGTAGATTTGTTTTTGTTTTATACTATTTAAACATATTAAATTATTTTAATTTTCTAAAAAAAAATTTTTTGCCCCCCCCCCCTGATTCAAATTCGTTCCGGCGCCCCTGAAGGTAGACACACTACCAACTAGACCAAGCCTCAGGGCATTTTTTTACCTTTTCTTAAGTCACCATTATTTACCAGTATATTCTTTCTGATAGTCCACTTAGAATTTTACTGGGGTGAGTTACCGTATCTTTATATAGAATTTATCTCAATTCGAATTTGAATTTTTACTTTCTCTTACCTACATATATGTACAGTATAAGTTAATATACATATATATAGAGAGAAAGTATTGGATTCATGCCAAAAATTCGATGATGGATATACAAGTTTTGAGGTCCCCTGAATCCAAAAAATCTGGTGTGACTGGCGCACAGCACACAACTTTCTCTTACCTTCGCTAATCGAAATTTGTTTGCTGTGCTTGTCACACCAGATTTTTTGTGTCGACATGTATTTAGTTCCCGACAGTACGGTATATTCGAATTTCAAAATGTAAAATTTATAAGTAGCTATGGGAAAATATTTATATTTTGTTATTATGGCAACCATTTCTCCTATCTTTCTATGAAGTACAGGAGTAAAGTGGTCTTCAAACAATTTTGTGAGCAACATGAGAATATAAACTTGGAAAGAGCATCTAAAAAATAATTGATTTTTGAATTTTAATCAAAATCGTTGGAGCGAATTTTGAGAAAATCGAAAAAAATCTAAAAAATAAAGTACTAGTACTCTTTGGACGATTTTGTTGAGAAGCTTCGAGTACGTCCTAGGGAGGTACCTGACTTAGTTAGGTCCCCCTGATATTTCTTGCGATAGATATTTCAATTTTATAACTTAAAATTGACTCTGACTGGGCGCCAAACGAGTTAAAAAATAACATCAGAGGCCTTTCTTTTTTGACTGAACGAATGAAGATGGCAACATAGACGACCGAAACGTCCTTGCGGGTTTGAATAAAACATAGGGAAAAAGAGCATATGTAGCTGCAGAGCCTTTTATTCTATCATCAAATACAAACTTTTTTATTTTTATTGAGAAAGACAAAACCTTTCTTGCTTCATTTATTTAAATTTCTTTATGAGCGCCATTTCAAAATTAGCATATTTTTTATTTTATTTTTGTTAAATAATTCAGATTAAAGAATTTATTAAAATTCCTTTATAGAAAAGAAAAAAATGTTCAATTTTTTTTTAAAACTTACGTCACTATTACAAAGGAGAAACAAAGTCTATTCTAAATGGGGGAACAAATTTCAACTGTGCTTTGTTTACTTGTATGCATCACTAGGCGATGAGCATTGGCATTAGAAAAGAATTAGAAAGAAAATAAAAGTCTATAGAGCCTCAGATGCCGAAAGACTTAACAGCAAACCCATTAAAGATATTAATATTCAATAAATAACCTCGAATTAGACTTGACTAGTCATAGATATATTTAACATTATTGTGAGTATGCTTTTCGGTGGTGGGCCAAGCGCACCGTGGTCCCCGGGAATCGAACTCAGGATCTCCAACCTTTCCGGGGCTAATCTTTGCGTGTAGTGTTTGACATTTTTGTAATTAAAATTTTACCTTGTTTTATATGACACTTGTTGTTTGTATATTTTGGGTATCTACGTTACCTGTTATTTTGTAAAAATATTTGGAAAAAATAAATTATTTTTTACAAAATAACAGGTAACGTAGATATACATATAAAACAAGGTAAAATTTTAATAACAAAAATGTCAAACACTACAATTACGTAGACATGGTTTCGCAATTCCAATTTGAAAGACCCCCAAATCGCCATTTTGGGGTAAAATTTTGATTTTACTATTTAGTAAATAATAGCTTCTAATCTATTTGGCTTTTGCGTTTATTTAATAAAACCCCCATATACGTAATATGGGTATGAGAAAAGTCATTTTAGGCGATCGCCTTCCCTTTTCTTAAATACGTATCAAAATATCCAATATGAAAGGTTCTCTTTTCATATTTTTCATAATACATGCAATTCTTTTTTTTTTTATTAAATAATCGTTGCATAAGAAGTAATTTCTTATTAAGGTTATTAAAATAAAGTTTTCTTTAAAGTATTCACTTTAAAGTGATTCTAATTAACCTAAATCTAATTATAAAAATTTTATTATATTGATAATTACGATATCAGCTTGTTCCATAATCTGGTTCTTTTTAGCGAAAGTCAATAAAGATATTGACTCGTGATATGCTGCCCCCCTCCCCCCCCCATGAACAGTATAATTGTGCTAGGGATGATTCTGAGGTTAGCTTCCACCAGATTTTTTGTGTCGTCACATATTTAGTTTCGGCAAATTCAAATTGTAAAATTTAGTTAGCTCTCTTCAGCTTGTAAAATTTATAAACATGGGAAGATATTTATATTTTGTTACCATGGCAACCATTTCTCCTATCTTTCCTAAGAAATACAAGAGTAAAGTGGTCTTCAGAAGATTTCAATGACAAAATGAGAATATACATTTTATAGAGAATCTGACAAATAATTGATTTTTGAATTTTAATCAAAATCGTTGTAGCAAATTTAGAGAAAATCGAAAAAACTGAAAAAGTACATCAGTAAAGTACCAGTACTCTTTGGTCGATTTTGTTCAAAAGCTTCGTGTCACGTCCCAGGGGGGTGCCTAACTTAAATATACAATTTCAACCTCCTAGCTCTTTTCGTTCTTGAGATATTTTGTTCACAGACAAACACACAGGCCAATTTGTGGGACCCACTGTTTCAGATTCAGGGGACCTCAAAAAATATATTTCCATCAAAATCTCGGCATAGAATTTTTGAAATTAATCCAATAATTATTTCTCTCTATATGCATATATAGGTAAGAGAAAGTAAAAACCATGTATAGTATTGGAATTTCTTTTTTTTTATATATAAGTTGGTTAATTGATGTAGGAGGAGAATAAAAAGAGAGAGCAGCTAATTATATTTTCTTTTAATAAACCCTCAGTGCTGACGTTTCGGTCCTGTTTTGGGCCATCCTCAGAGCATTAGGGTTGAGGATGACCCTAAAAGAAAATATAATTAGCTGCTCTCTCTTTTTATTCTCCTTTTTCTACAAAAACTATGTAATATGAAGGTTCGTATGTAGATTATTCCCCCGGAGGATCCAGGCTGGGGAGGGCATGGGCGTAACTGGGAAATTTGGCTGGAGGGGCCCGAAAGGTTCCAATTGATTGACTTATTCTTGGGTCGGGGAGCTTTCTGGGGGGGGGGGGGCACGAGCCTTCTGGAGGGGGCCCCCTAGTTACGCCCATGGGGGGGGTAGTCAAAGTGCAAAAACATTCTTCAATGTCGAATAGTAGAAATTGTAATGTCATCATTTCCTGAGGGCCATCAACTGAGACGAAGCCTCGGAACGAATCAAGAGCAAACTTTTATCACGTTTTTTTTTTTTTTTTCATTAAATTTTATTTTAATTGTAAAAAGATTTAGATTTCAAGCAAAATGTCATTCGGATTAAAATTTTTTTTAAACTCTTTTCGGCATCTTAGATGCATTTATTTACCAGGTAAAACGAAATATGCGCAGGTCGAGTCATTAATTTATAACTTACCATATCATTTGGGATCTAAATAATTTGTCATCGATGACGTTTCAAAGACAACTCTAATTTGTCAGCTACGGGGGGGGGGAGGGGGGAATTTTATTTTATTTAATCCAAAATTAATAAAAAGTAAAGTTTTTACTTAATGGTTATATATGTAAATTTCAATCTTGTATAGGGGCATTAAAACTGCACGATTTTTCTGATATGCCTTGTTCCTTTATGATGTCAGTATTTTTGGAAAAGGATTTTGCGTGAAATATATTTTATTATTTTCATTAAATAGTCGCTGAAAACACCAATTTCTATTGAAAAACAATTGTTTGCTGCTCTTATCTTTCTCTCATTAAATAGTCGCAGGGACGGTTGCTTCTAATTAACTAGCTATCTCTCGGATTAGCTAGTTGACCATGACTTTAGAATCTTTTTAAGCTTTTTAATTTTTAAATTGCTCAGGGATCCGCATCTTGAGGATACGTGGATGGCGACCACGAGCTACCCGAGCTGGGACTTGCAGTCCTTCTATTCTTCACATGCCAATTCCTTCCTTCTATATTTTCAACAGGCGTCAGACCGTACGACGGGCCGGCCTGTTCTATTTCTTCCGGTCGCAAAAAAAAACCCATTTTTAATATTTTATAAATGATGCCTTTATTAAGTTGCTAACTTCACAAAACTTTCCTCAAATACCCCAGATAGCTAATTATATGTAAAAATAAAGTGATTTAAGTGAATAAATATTCATATTTCAACTTGGGTTTGTTCGGAGAAATGAGGGATTACCTAAAAAACTAAATATTTGCTATTTGTATCTTTTATATAAATATTTACTGTACTATTTTTTTTAAAGTGATTAATTAAAATTTCTATTTTTATTTCTCACTAAGGAGATAAAGAAAGAGTATTTAATAGTTATGATTTTAACAGCATTTTTATCCACTATCACGTGATGGGCTCTCGGACTTATTTTTTTTTGTCTCATTCTCAAATGGGAAGAATTTTGAGGCTTTTCAAAAAGTATTTTAATTATATTGTATATAAAATTATTTGATTACACTAGTCGACAAGGTTTTTTTCACAAGAAATCTGATAAGTGAACCTAGTACATTTTTACTTTCTCTTACCTATGTATATATGTAATATATATATAGAGAGAAAGTATTGGATTCATGTCAAAAATTCGATGTCGAGATTTTGATGGATCTTCACGTTTTGAGGTCCCCTGAATCCAAAAAACTGGTTTTCGCGACATGGTCTGTCTGTGGGTGGGTGGGTGGGTGTGTGTGTGTGTGTGTGTGTGTGTGTGTGTGTTCAATTTTAAGCATGAAGGAATTGAGCTAGGAGGTTGAAATTTTATATTTAAGTTAAATACCTCCCGGGACCGGAAAAATAAGCTTTTAATCAAAATCGGCCAAAGAGTACTAGTACTTTACTGATGTACTTTTTCAGTTTTTTTCGATTTTCTCAAAATTCGCTCTAACGATTTTGATTAAAATTCAAAAATCAATTATTTTTTAGATGCTCTTTCAAATGTATATTCTCGTTTTGCCCTCAAAATTGTTTGAAGCACACTTTACTCTTGTGCTTCATAGGAAAGATAGGAGAAATGGTTGCCATGGTAACAAAATATAAATATTTTCCTATACTTATAAATTTTACATCTGAATTCAAATATTCCCTACTGCCGGGAACTAAATACATGTCGACACAAAAAATCTGGTGTGACAAGCTATTACCGAAGGTAAGAGAAAGTTGTGTGCTGTGCGCCAGTCACACCAGATTTTTTCATTCTGAATTCAGATATGTAGTTAGCATTTTTCCATCAGGCACAGTTTTAGAGATATAGAGCAAAATAGATTTTGATAGAAAATGGGCTCTAAAACGACTTTTAATTAGAATGTTCAAATTATTTTTAACGCCGCACTCCGTAAAAATATGCAGATAGTTATAATACATATAAATTTTAAGTTTCATCCGAATCGGGGGTCATTTAGACATGCCTCAAACGGCTTAAAGTTTTAAAAAATCGAAATTTTCAAGATTTTTTTTGCTTTGGTCACCCCTAATACAATTTTAGATATCCCTGAATGAAAAAACATATATTTACGATATTCTATAATTCTTTGGCTTTCTAAAAATCATTCATTCGTAAAAATCTGTTAATTATTAACGAAATTATGAACAAAAACGTGAGCAAAGAAAAAACACAAATACACTCACTGGACGAAAAAAATGGACCTCTTGTTCTTTTACAAGTATAAAGAAAGATATGAGATTCAAAAAAAATTTTTTTTTAATAATATATAATTAATTTAATTCAAAATATAAAAAATTAAAAAAGAATATGGTTAATAAAATATGTATTTTGTTTGTTACTATTGTGATAAAATATTTAACCAAAGAATTTTTGTGTGCAATTTTTATAGTATATTACTCTTGTCAAATTATGTTAAATATCTTGTTTCCAGCTGGCCTGATGATGTCAATAAGGACGAAATCGATAGCCTAGAGATTTAACTAATAAAAAATAATATCAACATCTGCCGTTTTATTCTTCACCTACGTAATATATAATAAAGTTAGTGCCCGTGAACCTATGTTCCAAGAGGATACATTAGCTTCTCGTAGATAGGGTTCGCTTTTTAATTCAATTGAAGTCCATTTTTTTCGTCCAGTGAGTGTACTTGTGTTTTTTCTTTGCTCACGTTTTTGTTTATAATTTCGTTAATAATTAACATAATTTTATGAATGAATGATTTTTAGAAAGCCAAAGAATTATAGAATATCGTAAATATATGTTTTTTCATTCAGGGATATCTAAAATTGTATTAGGGGTGACCAAAGCAAAAAAATCTTGAAAATTTCGATTTTTTAAAACTTTAAGCCGTTTGAGGCATGTCTAAATGACCCCCGATTGGGATGAAACTTAAAATTTATATGTATTATAACTATCTGCATATTTTTACGGAGTGCGGCGTTAAAAATAATTTGAACATTCTAAATAAAAGCCGTTTTAGAGCCCATTTTCTATCAAAATCTATTTTGCTCTATATCTCTAAAACTGTGCCTGATGGAAAAATGCTAACTACATATCTGAATTCAGAATGAAAAACTCATTTTTTTGTAAGTCGAAGGTTAAGCTAGTTCTTGTTTACTATATTGATGATTTGCTATCTGGCGGAGAAGTTTGCTAGTTGACTAGAAGTGAAGCAACCGGCCCTCTGGGAACAGTCCCTGAGTGACAGACATCTTCTTCATTTGGTTTAATTAATGTCGTGAAGTGAATCCTCTTAGCTTAGCGAAGCATGATTTGGCTGTAGCCTAATAAAATTCCAATCAAGCGCAACAACCAGTTTAAAAATCATTAATATTTCTCTCGTTCTCATGAGTAATTTCACTCAACGGGATTTGCAAGTTTAACTAACTTTCTCCTAAAATAAAATGAAATAAAAGAAAAAATTGATAGAACGAGAGACAGATTGATAATTAATAAGTCACGTGCGTTGAGCTGCTTTGCATTTTATTCCCCCCCCCCCCACCCCTTTGGAGTCTGCATTTTTTCTCTTCTATTTTTTTTTTTGCATCTAAAACACCGGAACTATTAAACATTAAACTGACAATATTTATTAAAATAAAAAAAATCTATTTTTTCCTTTTCTTCATCTTTGATTGATTTACAAATTGAAAGTCATAAAAACATTTATTTTTATTTTAAATGTTTGATATTTTAATGAAAATTAACAATTATTCCTGATTTCTAAATTACACAGTGATTTTTGAGCTATTTCTGGGCAGATGGGTAGCCCTGATTCCAAAAACGCCATCAGCTCTAGTTTTAGAGATAGAAAGAAAATTAGATTTAAATAAAAAACGTGGTTCAAATCGGCCCTTATTTCGAATTTTCTAGATTTTTTAAGGCGGTCTCCTTTAGAAATATGTAGATAGTTGAAATACATAGACATATAAAGTTTCAGCCCAATCAGCGGGGATTTAGCATGGGCATAGGGGGGTGTCGGGGGCCTGCCCCCCCCCCCCAGAAAGCTCCTTGCCCCAAAAAAAAAATTGAGAAAATATGAGGCTTTCCAGGCCCCCAGCGAGGATGGCTGGTCCCACGACCCCCCTCCCCCCAGCCAAATTCTCTAGTTACCCCCCTGGAATTTAGTGGTGTGACTTAAAGTTTAGAAAAATCAAATTTTTTCATTTTTTTTTTGGCTGATTGGAACTGTGCCACTGACGTCTAATGAAAGATAAAAATTATTACTTGTAATTAAAGAGCCGAAAAAAAGACTTTCGACTTTTGTCAATTTCAAGACTTTTCCAGAAACGTGTTTTTTGCGACTTTTCTGCCTGTCAGAGACTTTTTTTTGAAAAACGACTTTAATTACCGACTTTTTTCAAATTTTTTAATAAAATATGCTATTTTTTTAATTTTGCATTTTGGGCCGAGGGCATTGAGTTTTTTCTTTTTTTAAATTTATTTATGGTATTTTTTGGTCATTTAGAACCGGTCCCTATTTATTTCAATTGTTTTGTATCCAAATCAATTAATATATAAGGTTTTTGGAGAAAAATACACCAGCGGTTGCTTTCCACATTAAAATAATTTATTTTGCAATGGCTTCTCATATTAAAATTTTATAATTTAAAATACGCTCCACAGTGGATATTTAAAAAATTTCAATTAATTTTTACTTTCTCTTATCTTAATATGCATATTAGGGTGGTCCTGATCCATAGAGTTCATATTTTTTCCATCGCCTTTGAATTTTGAGAATTTTCAAGATTTTCCTAAAACTTTAAGCATTCCAGGGGCGTATTTATGGAGGGGCCGAGGGGGCCCGGGCCCCCGAAATTTCCCAAACACATATACATATATAGGGATATACAGACATCAGCGCAACAAATTTTTCCGCAGGATGGACAACTTTGGTTCCGCAATAGAAAAAATGGTCCGCAAAAATTTCATGTGAAAAAAATATAGTTTCTTAAAAAAAAAATTTTCCGCAGAAAAATTTTTGAGTTCGGGCCTCCCCGAAAAAAATTTCTATATACGCCCCTGAAGCATTCCCTTTGTTTTCGTCCACAAGGGACTATATTAATTTCAAATTACAATAAAATTAGAAATTTTTATTATTTATAATCTTTTATTGGTTAAAATTACCTCAAATAATACATAACTAATAGAACGAATTAAATTGTTTCATCTGTCAAAGTTCCTCAGCATAAATCTGTTCATATTTCTTTTTTCATTTCATGAATGTGTTCATTAAAGCTTTTATGGTTTGAAATTTTATTATTAGAGGAATTTTTAATCATAGACCACATTTTTGTATTAAATATTTATTAAAATTTATATCCAGTATACCCTACAATATACTGGGCCTCAGCGTTTTTTTTTTTTTTTTTCGGAAAATGTGGGCCGCACATCAAAAAAGGTTTCGAACCGCTGTAGTAGGGTATACTGTATATAAATATAAGCGTGTATGTGTAGGTAAAATGGGTTGGAACAAAAAAACTTAAAAAAAAATGTTTTTATTGCATTTACTTTGTATTAAGAACAAAAAGCAATCTTAAAAACTATGGGCCAGGTTTGAAAAAAGTCAATGCTATTTTTGACTTTATTTTATGCATAAAGAGCGTCAATATTTTGATGAAAACTGGATAGTTTTAGCCTTAAATCGCACTAAACCTTCAGTTTTTTTACTTTCTCTTACCTATGTATATATGTAATATATATATAGAGAGAAAGTATTGGATTCATGTCAAAAATTCGATGTCGAGATTTTGATGGATCTTCACGTTTTGAGGTCCCCTGAATCCAAAAAAGTGGTTTTCGCGACATGGTCTGTCTGTGGGTGGGTGGGTGGGTGTGTGGGTGGGTGTGTGTTCAATTTTAAGCATGAAGGAATTGAGCTATGAGGCTGAAATTTTATATTTAAGTTAAACACCCTCCTGGACCGGAAAAATAAGCTTTTAATCAAAATCGGCCAAAGACATGGTAACAAAATATAAATATTTTCCCATACTTATAAATTTTACATCTGAATTCATATGTTCCGTACTGTCATGTCGGGAACTAAATATATGTCGACACAAAAATCTGGTGTGACAAGCACAGAACACAACTTTCTCTTACCTTCGGTAATCGAAAGTTGTGTTCTGTGCTTGTCACACCAGATTTTTATCTCTGTATTTATTTTTCAAGAAAACTAAAGTTGAAAAAGCTGAAAAAAAAGTTGAAAATTTTTTATTAATATAAGCAGAGGGCGGAAAAAAAGTCGCCTTAAATGTCAAATTGTCGATAAAAAGTCTGTTTTTGGCAAAAGAAAGTCTCTAAAAAGTCGCTGTCAAGTTTAAGAATTAATAATATGAAAAAAGTAAAAGAAATACAGTGTTTCAAGCACTGTAAAATTTCTTTTGATAACTCGGACTCAATTTGTATATAATTTTAATAGGAACTTTGACAGATGAAACAATTTAATTCGTTCTATTAATTATGTATTATTTGAGGTAATTTTAAGCAATAAAAGATTATAAATAATAAAAATTTCTAGTTTTATTGTAATTTGAAATTAATATAGTCCCTTGTGGACGAAAACAAAGGGAATGAAGTAAAGTTTTAGGAAAATCTTGAAAATTCTCAAAATTCAAAGGCGATGGAAAAAATATGACCTCTATGGATAAAGACCTCCCCTAATATGCATATTAAGATAAGAAAAAGTAAAAATTAATTGAAATTTTTTAAAATATAGATACTGCCAAAGGCAGACTAGTTTTTTTTTTTTTTTTTTAATTTCATATATGTACCCTGTTACGCATTAGTGTGTCAAGCGCCATCTACCGAGTTTTGAGAAAATTAACATTAAAGTTTTTTTGTTTTTCATTGGATTATATATAATTTTGTCAATTGTGCAAGTAACATTAAATATAAATTTTTTTAGGACATGTTTCATAAAAATCTGGTGTGACTGGCGCACAGCACACAACTTTCTCTTACCTTCGGTAATCGAAAGTTGTGTACTGTGCTTGTCACACCAGATTTTTTGTGTCGACATGTATTTAGTTTCCGACAGTAGGGTACAATTGAATTCAAGATGTAAAATTTATAAGTATGGGAAAATATTTATATTTTGATACCATGGCAACCATTTCTCCTATCTTTTCTATGGAGTACAAGAGTAAAGTGGTCTTCAGAAGATTTCAATCACAAAATTTACATTTTATAGAGAATCTAAAAAATAATTGATTTTTGAATTTAAAAAAAAATCGTTGGAGCAAATTTTGAGAAAATCGAAAAAAACTGAAAAAGTGAATCAGTAAAGTGCTAGTACTTTTTGGTCGATTTTGTTCAAAAGCTTCGTGTCACGTCCCATGGGGGGTGCCTAACTTAAATATAAAATTTCAACTTCCTAGCTCTTTTCGTTCTTGAGATATTTTGTTCACAGACACACAGACAGACAGACAGACACACAGACACACACACAGACAGACCATGTCGCGAAAACCACTTTTTTGGATTCAGGGGACCTCAAAACGTGAAGATCCATCAAAATCTCGACATCGAATTTTTGACATGAATCCAATACTTTCTCTCTATATATATATTACATATATACATAGGTAAGAGAAAGTAAAAAATACTATTAATTATAGCATTTGAAACAATATTCCGTGTCTAACTCAATTTTTAATTTTTTTGGCACTTGACACACTAATGTATAACATGGTTCATATATAAATGTTCATTTGTTATCTTTTGATAAGAAGGAAGATTCTAATACATCGATGTTCCTCTTTTGCAGATTTGGGAGCTTTCCAGTGCAATTAGTGCCGAGCTGATGGAGTTAGTGCTTCGAGGGACATTCAACCACTGGAAAGGTGAATATTTTATACCACTTTAATCAATTTCTTTGTAAAATAAAAGCCATTATTGAATTTAAGCCCGGATTCCTACCCAATTGCGTATTCTATTTGATAATATTTCTACATGTATCTTTTACTTTACTTATTTTTCTGGTCTCTGATGTTATCGGGTATTGGGGCATGGCAGAAGCTCTGGGATCAAACACCTGCAATGTGAGTTTCTCACCTTTTCTCCATAAAAATTGGTTCAAGGACTGTCATCTTTATAGAAACTTACTATATCGTTTATCGCATGACCCGACGCACAGCACGCAACTTCCTATAGCCTTCGCTAATCGAAATTTGTGTTCTGTGCTTGTCACACCTGATGTTTTGTATCGACATGTATTTAGTTTCCGTCGATAAATTAGAATTCAAGATGTAAAATTTAATAAACATGGGGCCCCCGGGTGTGGCGTAGTAGGTAGCGTGTCTACCTCCTATACCAAACGTCGCGGGTTCGGACCCAGTCTGATGATTTTATTTAAGTCATTTGGATACCAGATGGCTTAAATAGAAATGCCTGAACCCACAATAGATAATATATATTACAACGGTTATCGTCAAAAGTCTTAAATGGCCTAAGTTGCCGAAAAGACAGTGTGAATGTGTGTGTGTGAGTGTGAGTGTGAATGAGAATAAACATGGGAAAATATTTATATTCTGTTCCCATGGCAACCATTTCTCCTATCTTCCCTATGAAGTACAAGAGTAAAGTGTGCTTCAGAAGATTTCAATGGCAAAATGAGAATATTCAAGATAATAAGGAATAATTCCCAAAGAAGAATGCAGCCAAATTTATTTCATTGGATTTTAATAAAAAAAAATCTGGTGTGACTGGCGCACAGCACACAACTTTCTCTTACCTTCGGTAATCGAAAGTTGTGTACTGTGCTTGTCACACCAGATTTTTTGTGTCGACATGTATTTAGTTCCCGTCAGTAGGGAATATTTGAATTCAGATGTAAAATTTATAAGTATGGGAAAATATTTATATTTTGTTACCATGGCAACCATTTCTCCTATCTTTCCTATGAAGCACAAGAGTAAAGTGGTCTTCAAACAATTTTGAGGGCAAAACGAGAATATACATTTAAAAGAGTATCTAAAAAATAATTGATTTTTGAATTTTAATCAAAATCGTTAGAGCGAATTTTGAGAAAATCGAAAAAAACTGAAAAAGTACATCAGTAAAGTACTAGTAATCTTTGGTCGATTTTGATTAAAAGCTTATTTTTCCGGTCCCGGGGGTGTTTAACTTAAATATAAAATTTCAACCTCCTAGCTCAATTCCTTCATGCTTAAAATTGAACACACACCCACCCACACACACACACACACACACACACACACACACACACACACATAGACAGACCATGTCGCGAAAACCACTTTTTTGGATTCAGGGGACCTCAAAACGTGAAGATCCATCAAAATCTCGACATCGAATTTTTGACATGAATCCAATACTTTCTCTCTATATATATATATTACATATATACATAGGTAAGAGAAAGTAATACTAATCACTTGCTGACGTTTCGGTTCGGGTTTGAACCATCATCGGAGCTGTGATGATGGTTCAAACCCGAACCGAATCGGAGCTGTGATGATGGTTCAAACCCGAACCGAAACGTCAGCAAGTGATTAGTATTTTTTATTAAAATCGAATGAAATAAATTTGGCTGCATTCTTCTTTGGGAATTATTCCTTATTATCTTGAATACATTACTACAGCTATAATCAAATATTCAATTACTAAAAATCTGGTGTGACTGGCGCACAGCACACAACTTTCTCTTACCTTCGGTAATCGAAAGTTGTGTACTGTGCTTGTCACACCAGATTTTTTGTGTCGACATGTATTTAATTCCCGGCAGTAGGGAATATTTGAATTCAGATGTAAAATTTATAAGTATGGGAAAATATTTATATTTTGTTACCATGGCAACCATTTCTCCTATCTTCCCTATGAAGCATAAGAGTAAAGTGTGCTTCAAACAATTTTGAGGGCAAAACGAGAATATACATTTGAAAAAGCATCTAAAAAATAATTGATTTTTGAATTTTAATCAAAATCGTTAGAGCGAATTTTGAGAAAATCGAAAAAAACTGAAAAAGTACATCAGTAAAGTACTAGTACTCTTTGGCCGATTTTGATTAAAAGCTTATTTTTCCGGTCCCGGGAGGTATTTAACTTAAATATAAAATTTCAACCTCCTAGCTCAATTCCTTCATGCTTAAAATTGAACACACACACACACACACACAGACACACACACAGACACACACACAGACACACACACACACAGACAGACCATGTCGCGAAAACCACTTTTTTGGATTCAGGGGACCTCAAAACGTGAAGATCCATCAAAATCTCGACATCGAATTTTTGACATGAATCCAATACTTTCTCTCTATATATATATTACATATATACATAGGTAAGAGAAAGTAAAATGAGAATATACATTTTAAAGACCATCTAAAAAATAATTGATTTTTGAATTTTAATCAAAATCGTTGGAGCGAATTTTGAGCAAATCAACTTAAATATAAAATTTCAATCTCCAAACTCATTTTCTTTTTGCTTTAAATTGAACACACACATACAGACGGAGCATTTTATTTCTATTAAAATATCGATATCAAATCTTTCATTTGAATTTCTATATATTAGCATTTATAGACATCTTTGAATGTTTTTACTTTCTCTTACCTATGTATATATGTAATATATATATAGAGAGAAAGTATTGGATTCATGTCAAAAATTCGATGTCGAGATTTTGATGGATCTTTACGTTTTGAGGTCCCCTGTATCCAAAAAAGTGGTTTTCGCGACATGGTCTGTCTGTCTGTGTGTCTGTGTGTGTGTGTGTGTTCAATTTTAAGCATGAAGGAATTGAGCTAGGTGGTTGAAATTTTATATTTAAGTTAAACACCTCCCGGGACCGGAAAAATAAGCTTTTAATCAAAATCGGCCAAAGAGTACTATTACTTTACTGATGTACTTTTTCAGTTTTTTTCGATTTTCTCAAAATTTGCTCCAACGATTTTGATTAAAATTCAAAAATCAATTATTTTTTGGATGCTCTTTCAAATGTATATTCTCGTTTTGCCCTCAAAATTGTTTGAAGCACACTTTACTCTTGTGCTTCATAGGAAAGATAGGAGAAATGGTTGCCATGGTAACAAAATATAAATATTTTCCCACACTTATAAATTTTACATCTGAATTCAAATATTCCTTACTGCAGGGAACTAAATACATGTCGACACAGAAAATCTGGTGTGACAAGCACAGTACACAACTTTCGATTACCGAAGGTAAGAGAAAGTTGTGTGCTGTGCGCCAGTCACACCAGATTTTTTTTTCCTTCAAAGATGAAATAGATGAAGCGTTTTATAAAAGGAATGACCGTGACCTACTACTCCTAGAAATAGCCAAAGGCTCGCATCTCCCGATATGATCCTGAACTGGATCTCTTTTATCCAAAATGTACATGTCGTATATAATTATGACATCTCATGGCCAACTCCGTTATTATGTATTTCAAGATCATTTTTTTTAATCACTTTTTTTTGTCATTAAAAAAAATGATAGATTTATCAACCTGCTTGTCTTAAAAAAAAAAAAACTTTAGTCTTGAGGATGGGTTGAATTGGGAGAGAAACTTATAGCCTATTTCTAAATCAAAGATTTATTTGTATATACCATGGTTTATTGTATATTGCTGAAATCTAATAGATTCTAATTCAACAAAACATTTTCTCCACTTTATATGTTTCAAGGGTTTATTAAATTTAAAATCAAATTAACATTTTTGCCCTTGAAACTTATAACCTAGAGCAGCGTTTTCCATACTGTGAGGCTCGGACTGGTCTAGGGGGAGGCGCGAATATTAGCCACATCGAGAAATTGTCCAAATGATAGCTAGTTTTATAAAGAAGAATCAATAAAAAATATTTTTATATACCTGGTAAATTTATATTGCCCCCGGGTTTGGCGTAGTAGGTAGCGTGCTCAACTCGTATACCAAAAGTCGCGGGTTCGGACTCCAGGCAGTCCGATGATTTTATTTAAGCCATTTGGATACCAGATGGCTTAAATAGAAATGCCTGAACCCCAAATATATATATATTAATTACAACGGTTATCGTCTAAAGTCTTAAATGCCCTCAGTTGCCGAAAAGACTGTATGAATGTGAGTGTGAATGTGAAAAAAGTGTGAATGTTTTTTTATAAAAAAAAATAAATTTAACACTCACATGTCTTGTTAAATATATCTATGACTAGTTAAGTCCGAATCGAGGTATTTTGAATAAATTTATATTGTTTAGAATTAAAACTTTTTGTTTTGTATTATTTTACAAAATGGGGGGAAGGGAGGGGGGGCGTCATACGATTAAATATTTTTAAGGGAGGCGTTGTAACATAAAGTTTGGAAACCACTGACCAAGAGAATATGTTTTGTTGAAATAGAATCTATCATATTTCAGCAATATACGATATTGCTATCCAAGAATAAGGATTAGTTCACTAGCTAGAAATAAAACCCAGGAGGAGGAGTTAGAGATAGGAAATAATGCCCCTTCACGGGCTACAGCCAGAGGCCGTTTGGGTTTGAGGTATGTGTCTTCGTGCACGGAAGCACCTCGGGGAAATAAACGGGGACCCCGTAGGAATATTCATTCCCTGACAATGCAGAGAATACTTAAAGGTTACCCGAATAGAGTGTGCCAGATATTAACGAATTTATAAGCTTATATATAAATTCGAAGTCTGTCACGCTGATGTATCTTCCCCTGGATATCTCCAAAGCCTGCAAAGTGGTGCGGCTAGTTCTAGAAAGTAGGCATCCTAATTTACCAACTCGCTGGGCACGCGTGATCTCTTTTTAATACCAAACATAAATAAAACTAAACATTTATTTTTACCTCCTTCCACCCCAACCAATCATTACCATTTATTGGTAACTATAAAATATTTTTTATACCAACGATAATCTGATTAAATAAGCGTTAAGAAAATGTAACTTTTGTAATTAATATATTCACTCACTAGTTGAGTCGAATATAGCAATTAGGCAGGCCTTTTATTGGCTGATTAAATAATTTCCACTTATTTGAAGCCTTGGGCACTCGCAATAATAAAATTGTAGAGAGACTCAAATTTCTATCTGATCGTTGAGTTCCTTTCACGCAAGTAGAGTTTGTTTTTGTTTTTAATAAGAGAGTGTATAAATAGCCAACGATGGGTTCCAAGATCGTATTTAGAGATTCGCTAAATGATCTTCGTCCTTCACTTCGTAAAAATATCTATTATCTTCTATATATATATATATATGCGGATTATGTAGCGTGCGTCCGTCTGTCTGTCACGCTCTGTTTGACCAACTTCCCGTTGAAATTTCGAAACAAAATTTTGCAGTCTTATAGATATAGTCTTATATCACGGAGAGTTAAGGAAAAATACTCGAGTCCGCAAATTCTCAAAAGGGGAGGCGCAAAAGTTCCAGAAAATGTATTTGCCCATTGTCCTAAATCCAAAAAAGTGATCTTCGCGACATCTGTCTGTCTGGGTGTTTGTGAACAAAATAGGCTTATCTCAAGAAAGAAAAGAGCTAGGAGGTTGAAATTTTATATTTATTAATTCATATACCCGAAAAAATAAGGTTGTGCGCAGAGTCGAACCTCGGATGCCCGATTTGTACTCAGAGTGCCCTAACCACTAGACCACAGCACGACATTCGGGTATATGAAGTTTATTTATGAACTCAGTTGGAAAGCAAATTTAGTCATCAAAAGAAATCGCCGAACTTGGGTCCATTTCTTTTGATGACTAAATTTGCTTTCCAACTGAGTTCATAAATGAACTCCATATACTTGAATGTCGTGCTGTGGTCTAGGGCACTCTGAGTACAAATCGGAGCATCCGAGGTTCGACTCCCGGCGGCACAACCTTATTTTTTCGGATATATGAATTAATAAATATTTTAATTGTATAAATTTCGCGGCTCACATGGAATATATGCGATATATATAATAATCTTAAATATTATATATAATTTCTTATTTATTTTATATTTAAGTTAGGTACCTCACTGGCACCTGACAGGAAGCTTTTGAACAAAACCGGCCAAAGAGTACTAGTACTTTACCGATGTACTTTTTCAGTTTTTTTTTTCGAATTTCTCAAAATTCACTCTCACGATTTTGATTAAAATTCAAAAATCAATTAATTTTTAGATGCTCTTTCAAATGTATATTCTCATTTTGCTCTCAAAATTGTTTGAAGCACACTTTACTCTTATGCCTCATAGGAAAGATAGGAAAAATGGTTGCCATGGTAATAAAATAATATTTTCCCATGTTTATAAATTTTACATGCCCTCGGGGCTTGGTGTAGGGGTTAGCGTGCTAACCTCGTATACCAAACGTCGCGGGTTCAGACCCCAGGCAGTTCGATGATTTTATTTAAGCCATTTGGATACCAAATGTGACAAGCACAGAACACAACCGAGAGAAAGTTGTGTGCTGTGCGAGCAGTCACACCAGAGTTTTTTATTTTGAGGTCCACCCCCCTCAAAATTTTAAGGCTAGTGACGCCTGCCGGTTTCTACTTCAAATCAGAAAAGAAATCTAGACTAATGAATGAAGATTGAGACGAAGGGCATTCTGTTTGAAATAAAAAGATCCTGAGAATGGGAGTCGTCTAATCGCCGAAACGTCATGAGAAATTAGAAAACACTTTGATAGTTGCTTTCCTTGATCACTTGATGCTTAAATAATTTGCCTACCTGATAACGGCATCGCTGCTGCTCACTTCGCCTCACTTGTTAACTCAACTACACTTGGCAGGCAAATGAACAAATTTGTCGTTTATCTCGTTCCTTAATTAGATATGAGGAACAAGATGTCGGATATCCTTGAGGGAGTGCCCCTGAGGATGCCCCTGAAACTTCCCTGGGGCCGACGATGTCCCTGTCCCGGAATCTCGCTCGCACTTTATCACTAAAATAATCCGGAAATTGGGACATCAAAAGTGAAAATAAAATGATCGAGACACGTTAACTCGACTGCTTGATATTCGATTCCTTTCTAAAAGGTTTATTTTAATAATATTTTTCTCATATTCATGTGTAATTTTTTTTTTTTTTTTTTTTAATTACGTAAGTATTTAGAGATATATAAAAAGTAGGCGTATGTAAGAAAACAAGGTCTCGATAATTTTATCATTTAAATAATTTTGAATATGACGGCGTTGCTCAGAGGCGAGTCTCTTATCTCTATCTCTTTCTTTTGATTCTATTTCTTTATTCCACTGTAGTGACACTATTTAGATTATTATCGGTTATTTACGAACTAGCCTCGCGGCCCGCCTTCGGCTAGCTTCGCTTCTAGCGGGGTCGGCGGAACTAGTACTATTTGGTCGATTGGTATGAAATTCCTCCCATGCTTGGGATAAAGTATAAAATTTGAGTATCGAAAGTTCTTTCCTTATTAAGTTATTTAATTTAATCCCCACTTTTTGATATTTCAGTTGAAATTCATTCAAATGATTGTGAAAATGACGTCAAATTCAAGCTAAAAGGGAATCGCCTCCTTTTAATGGCTATTTCGAGAAAAGCAATAAAACGGACATTTAAAAGCAATAAAATCTCTTTCAGAGAAATTTACATAAACATTATGTTTTGATCTTTTAACTGGAATCGATCTTCTTGAAATTTAAGATTTTTTCACAATAAATTAAATTGATTTCAAGTGAAATATCAAAGAATGTGGGTCAATGGGAATTACTCAAAAACGAATAAACTCTCGATACGCAAATTTTATACTTAAGCCAAGTTCCAATGGGGCAAGTATTTCAAGAAATTTCAATCACATCGGCCAAAGGGTACTAGTACTTTACTGATGTATTTTTTCAGTTTTTTCGATTTCTCAAAATCCGCTCTAACGATTTTGATTAAAATTTAAGAATCAATTATTTTTTTAGATACTCTTTAAAAAGTATTTCAATAAAACTAAGTAATTAAGTACATTTTACTCTGCGATTCAGCCCAGGAGGGGGGAGGGAGGGTTGATCCATGAGGGGTTGGTGGGTGTCTGCGCGCACGATGAAACAGGGGAATGCACAGGGGAATGTTTTTTTTTTTTTTTTTTTTTTTGTAGTCTATTGAGGGATTTTACTCAAAAAAAAAAAAAAAAATATTCTCTTATACGTAGTGAATGTTAATTTTTAAGAATACACGCAATTCTTATTTAGATTATTTAGAAATATAGAGGGCGCTTAACATAATTAGAAAATCTCTATGCTCACGAAATGATATATTTTTGGGGGTTTAGGCCTTCTGTGTCCGAGTTCTCTGATGTTCTTTTGAATAGTCGTTCAAATTGGGATTTGATTCCTGTATACTGGCATAGGGTGTTGTTGTTCTTGTTCCCCTCTAGTCAAGCAGGGCTCCCAGGTGAGGATTCAATTCACTTTCACACATGTTCAAGATGTTAGGAGTTCGTATAGGATGTTGTTAGCTTTTCGGGTTCTTTTTTTTCAACAAGCATCTTGAACAACGCAATGCATTCTGTTTCTGAGACGGGCAATCAAGGGGGTCCTTCAGTATCTGTATTTACCGGGCTTCCAACCTAACTCGTGAATGAATATCAGATCAATTAACTCTGATTCGTTAGTAAATGACATTGATTAGGCAGGTGGGCAGAGATGAATTGAACTGTGATGTGTATTGGTGGGCACGTTTCCTCCGTTTCGTTTCCGATTTATATGTTGAATGAAGGCTTACCTGCCTTTCGGGAGTGTTCGCGTTCATCTCAAGAAAGAAGAAGAACAGAATTAGATGTCGGCCCCGGTCATAAATAATGGGATTAGGGTAGTTTTTGGATCAACCCTCGTTGAGTTGAAAGAAGCAGTAAGCTAAAGAATTTTTCAATATTTTTCATAAAATATTACGGATCATCAATGATATAAACTAATCCTCTAATTATTCTTTTGTTTTAGATAGTTATGGGAGTGGGGGCTGAGATCGTCGAGATGCTTTAGGGCATACTTTATCTAAGTACACATTTTATATTCGATTTTTGGATTTTTAGATTTTTTTTTGCCTTAAGGAACTGCTGCACTCTGGAGGATTAGTATTGAAATTAGGACATGGTTCATTATTACAACCATAATTTACTATCCAAAAAAAAGGGGAAAAAAATAAGAAAATTGTTTACTTTTGGGCTTGGTCCACTTTTGCTTTGAACCACTCATATATTGAAAATATATGCTGACATTCTTTTAGCTCTGCGAATCGAAAGTGGATCTACACTATGCCGAAGAAAAATTTTTCGGATCTTTTTTAAGATAGATTAGAACCTCGCTAGTGAAATTTATAAATAAATGGACATTGCTAATAGACAAGAGGCGGAGGGAAAAAAATTCCTTCAGGCAAAAAGACAACAAAAAATAAAAATAAAAAGCCTTCTCTCAAATTTCATAAATACTTTTTTTAGTTGATTACTCATTTATATAAATTATAATTGATATTTGAAAAAAAAAAAAAAAAAAAAAAATGTTAAATAGTTCCGCCGCGGGCATTTTTTTTTCTTTCTTCCTTTCACTCACATTTTGAATTTATTATTCCAAATTTTCTATGTATGTAGGTAAAATGATGAGAAAAGTAATTTGTTAAATGGATGACATAATTCTTTCTTTTTGTTCTAAATTTTTTTTAAGCTCCCAATTATTTGAACTTCTACTAAATGCTTCGTTGCTTTTATTTATTCACAAGAGCAAAAATATATATTTTTTTAAGTGATAAATAAGAAAAAAAAATGATAGCTTTTTTTTAATAGAGAATTGAATTGTCATTTGATTTCGAGTTGGTCGATTTGCATATCTGCCAGGCGCTTCCGAGTTGAGAATTTTCATTTTTTTAACAAGTTGATTTCTCGAACTTTTGTTGATTTTTTCTGATATTCGGAAATAATAAAAAAATAAATTAATATTGAGATCTGGCGACTGACAAAGCAATTTTAACAGTTTCGGTTTCATATTGAACCATCGTCAGGCCTAAAAATGAATTCACACATCACATAACCGGGAATCATCAGAACAAATTATATTTGAAATGCAATTTAATTGCAATGTCAGTTGCCAGATCTTAATAAATTGCCGATATTAAATTTTATTTATTATTTTCGAATATCTGAAAAAAGCAAACCTTCGAGAAATCAACGTTTATAATTGAGAAAAATTTCATCGCTCGATAAAGAATGCGAACCTTTTTACTTTTTTCTTACAATTTCCTCTTCATTAAGTTCATTAGGCCTATGCCTTGAATCAAGGGCGGATCCAGAGGTGTTTCTAGGGGGGGGGGTAATCTGGTGTGACTCGTCGCATAGCACACTATATTTTCTTAATTTCGATAATTTAAAAGCGCATTCTGTACTTGTTTGACAGAATATAAATACAAATCAAATTTTCAAGTATTAATTTTTAAAATTTTATATTAAAAATAAATTTTTTTTCGAAAAAAAGTATTTTTTTCAAAACTCGGGGGGGAGGGTAATTTCCCCCATTACACATTTTTTTAGCCGCGAAGTCCCCTAGACTCCGACCCTCGTCACCTACAGTAATTTTTCAGACAATTCGTTCCAAACAATCTATATCAATTTATATACATGTATATCTGGCTGATTAAGAAATATAATATCCTTAGCTTGAAAAAATTATCATTGTATTTTTACTTTCTCTTACCTATATGTATATGTTAATATACATATATATAGAGAGAGAAAGTATTGGTTTCATGTCAAAAATTCGATGTCGAGATTTTGATGGATCTTCACGTTTTGAGGTCCCCTGAATCCAAAAAAGTGGTTTTCACGACATGGTCTGTCTGTGGGTGGGTGGGTGGGTGGGTGTGTGTGTGTGTGTGTGGGTGTGTGTTCAATTTTAAGCATGAAGGAATTGAGCTAGGAGGTTGAAATTTTATATTTAAGTTAAACACCCCCCGGGACCGGAAAAATAAGCTTTTAGTCAAAATCGGCCAAAGAGTACTAGTACTTTACTGATGTACTTTTTCAGTTTTTTCGATTTTCTCAAAATTTGCTCCAACGATTTTTTTTTAAATTCAAAAATCAATTATTTTTTAGATGCTCTTTAAAATGTATATTCTCATTTTGCAATTGAAATCTTCTGAAGACCACTTTACTCTTGTATTTCATAGGAAAGATAGGAGAAATGGTTGCCATGGTTACAAAATATAAATATTTTCCCATACTTATAAATTTTACATCTTGAATTCAAATGTTCCGTACTGTCGGAAACTAAATACATGTCGACACAAAAAATCTGGTGTGACAAGCACAGTACACAACTTTCGATTACCGAAGGTAAGAGAAAGTTGTGTGCTGTGCGCCAGTCACACCAGATTTTTTAGAAATATGTTTCTAAGAGCATTGCTCAAAAAAATTTTGGAAAATCCAGAATGTTTCCATTGGATGGGTCATGAGTTCTATGTGGCCTTATATTATAATTGGAGAGTGTCCATCCTTCCGTCTGCCACGCTCTATTCGACCAAACCTGACGGGGTTTAAGAAAAAAAATCAAATTAATATAAACATATCTTATTTAACAGATATATTTGATCATTTGAACAAATTAAACTGCATGCAGGGAAGAAATGAAAATATTTGAGAAAATCTTCAGAAAGTGAACGCAAATAATGTAGATATGTTTACGGAAGTTGCAAAGGGAAAAACAATATAAAAAAGATTACCTAAAAAAATTTATTTATAATCATTTAATCTCATTAGAAGAAAAAAATCAATGACTACTTTCCAAAATAGGATTCAAAATCCTTTTGTAGTGTCGGAAATGAGTGAATTTAATTAATCGATATAGGCAACGATCATACATTAAAATTAAAGCATTCAGAAGTGAGTCTGAATTCATTTTGGATTGCAGTAATGAAAGAATATATAAAGCTCTCAATATTTTAGTTCAATTTTCCACATCTTATCTGTGTGGAATGGGCTTTTCGGCACTTGTAAATATTAAGACCAAACCTAATATAAAGAAATATGTAAACGCCATCAGGCGCTACTTCACTTCAAGTGATAAGAACGGTGTATGTAAATAATTTATATTTTATATAGGCCTAAACAGGGGCGCCGGAACGAATTTGAATCAGGGGGGGGCAACCTCTTCCTATATGGAGATGATATGATTGCCCTCGGGGCTTGGTGTAGGGGTTAGAGTGCTAACCTCGTATACCGAACGTCGCGGGTTCGGACCCCAGGCAGTCCGATGATTTTATTTAAGGCATTTGGATACCAAATGGCTTAAATAAGAATGCCTGGACCCCAAATAATATATATTCATAACTGTTATCGTCAAAGTCTTAAATGGCCTAAGCCGAAAAGACTGTATGAATGTGTGGGTGCATGTGAGTGTGAATGAGAAAAAAGTGTGAATGTTAAAAAAAAAAAAAAAAAGTGATGTGATTGAAAGGGAAAGAATATAAAAAAAAAGGTTTAATAAGAGTAATAATAATTAAAAAGAAACATTTGCTTGAATACAATTTTTATTTATATAAATATATATATATATCAATAATAATATTATTTATAAATCATGGAAATTATTTTTTAATTTTGCCAAAATGTTGAATTCTAAAGTCATTACTATTTATAAATGTAGCCATGATATTTTGGATATCTATTTCATCTACGATTTCTGGATATGTATTTATTATGCATACATGATTTAATCGTTCTTGCGTCATTGTTGAGCGAAGATATGTTTTTATTCTTCTTAACATAGAAAATGAGCGCTCAGCGGTTGCTGATGTGGCCGGGATCACTAAAAGTAGTTTTAGAATATTTCTCAGGTTAGGAAATAATTTTTTTGATTCTTGATTAAGATTTTTGTATTTTATTACAAAATCATTCAAGCATTTAGCTTGAGGAATTAATTCCCTAAAGAAATCAAATTCTCTTTTGACCTTTTCTTCTACAAACTCATATTCTTTTAAAATATCTATAACAGATTGGTCCCAAAAACGGGTTTCTAAAATAACAATTTTTTCGATTTGTAGATATTTTAAAAACCCCGGTTGGGAGAATCTTAATTCAATCTCGTTGATTATCCCATCAATAACTTCATAGAAAGTTTTTCTAAAATATTCTTCTATTGACGTGAACTTGTGTTCAGACTCGTTAGGTTTATATAGAAATTTTTTAGGAATCTCTCGCTTTCTCGGTAACGAGGGCTCCTCAAGATTCATTTCTTTTATTTTTTCTTTACATCCTTCCACATTTCATTAAAAAATTGTTCTGAGCGTTTTTTTTTAAAGATTCTAAAACTAACTCAACAGCTTCCTTTGCCCCAGCTACAGTTTGCGTTTCACTTTGAAGAACATTGCTCAATTGATCAGTTAAAGAAAACATTAGATAACTAAGTCTAATTCCAAAGTATATAGAACCCTTTGATAATTGATCATAAAGTCCCCTGGCTTTGGACCCTATATCATCATTACAAGATGCTAATGAAAATAGAAAGTCCAAAACAGCAGGGTAAGTATTGATAACCCCTGACAATGAAGTATGTCTGATGGTCCAACGGGTTGGGCATAATGGCCGAGGGCCAGTTTTCTCTATTCCATGAGCCTTAGCAATCTCATGAAAATTATGTGATCGTTTTGGTGATTCTTTGACAATAACTCCTATGTCGTTTACCCATTGAAGGCAATCACGTATTAAAGGAATTCTTTTTGAAGAATCCTGCACAGCCAAATTTAGAGAATGAGCTGAACAATGAATAAATAAAGCCATTGGTTGATCTGCCAACACTCTTGATTTGACACCGTTTTTTATTCCGGTCATATTTGATCCTCCGTCATAGCATTGTCCTCGCAAGAGATCCATACTTAAATCAAAACGAATAAGCATGTCTTTTATAATATTATACAATGATTCCCCAGTCATAGAGTGAGTGTCATAGAGACCAAGAAAAACTCATCAATTTCAAGAGTATCTTCATCTACAGATCTGATCGATATAGAAACTTGTTCTTTTCCCTGTACATCATTGGTTTCATCAACAATGAGAGAATATTCTCCTCTTTTTTTATTATTTTAATAATTTTACGCAAAATATCATGGGAAATAATTCTCAATATTTCATTCTGAATATCTGAAGAATTATATGATTTTTTGTGTTTTAAAAATAATTTTAATTCTGGAATGTCATTTTCCCTGAGACGTAATAATTGAATGAAATTTCCTTCATTAATATCATGTGCTCTAAATGCAATTCCCTGACGAGCTAAATATAATGCTGAGGTTATTATTGTTTTTAGAGCGATTTGATTTTGTATTTGAACAGATAATGTTTGTTCAGATAATAAGGAAATAATTGGAGTATTTTTCTTCAGTGCTTCTAATTTTATAAATGATTCTTTGTGAAAAGCAGATTTTTCGTGACTTTTTAATTTTATGATAATTTTTTTCCAGTTTTTATACCCATCAATCACTAAGTTTGTTTCATGATTTTTTTTCACATTTTACTAATTTTTTTCCTAGCGCTTGGACACATATGAAACAAAAAATACTTTTAGTCATTGAGTCAAAATGAAGCCAAGGGTATGTTGTGAACCACTCATTCTGAAAATTATGATTACGTCCAGATTGGGTCCATGGAGGAATATCCAAAGGTTGATACGGTTCGTTTAAAGAGCATATCTTTTCGTGTGTGTTTTTAGTAAAAGCAAAAGAAACACTCTTTACAGGAGCAGATGGATCATCGGCGATGTTTTCTGTTAAATAAATGAATAAATTATTTAATTGAATTTCCGATCTCTGAGCAAGGCAACAAAACAATAAACAAGCATAATGACTCATTTTTTGAAATTATTATATTAATACCTATGGTGTTTGTGGAAGAAATGTTACTGCTGGTACTAGGGCGATGCTCATGGTGCAAAGGACTACCCGTGCTAATGCTTCCTTTTTCTAAAGAGCCTACGAAAGAACCAGATATAATAAGAAATTTTCATTTTTTTATTAAATTTTTAGCGTACGTATATTTTTGGCGAAGAAAAATAAGTTTTTAAGAGTAGGCCTACGGCCATTCTTACCTGTTTCTTTTTTAAAATAATCATCAATAAATCGACGTTTCATTTTTTTCTTCTTATAACTGTTAATCAACTACACTAAATAGTCTGTAGTCCTTTATATTTAACTTTTACAAATATATAGTTTAACAATATGCAAATTATTTAATCAAAATTTTTTTAGGCTATATAGTAGATTTGTTATTTACTATTTGAAGGAAATAAATATTTTTAATTTTCTTTATTTTAATTTTTTTTTTTCCAAGGCATAAAGTCTCAAGTTTTCATGTTATCTAAATTTTATTATTTTAATTCCATATAAAATGTATTTAGAATTTAGAAATACAATAGGTCTATATAAAATAAAAAAAATTTCTTACTTTTTAATTTTTTTTTAATTTAAATAAAAAAAATTTTAAAATATATCATTTTTAAAACTAAATGAAATAAAAGAAGAAATTTTGCCCCCCCCTGCCCCCCCTGTAGGATGCCAGGGGGGGGCAATGTACCCGTGCCCCCCCAGTTCCGGCGCCTATGGGCCTAAACATATTTTTTAATTAAAGTTATCGTTACTTAGAAATGTTTTTGTTTCAATATTTCCAATCTCTGGCACGGTTTGTCTGCGGCATATGATTAAGCAGGGTCTAGGGTCTGCCACGGGCGGGCTAGAGGACAGCCCACGGGAAAGGGTAGACGGCTGTGTGTGTCGAAAGCAGCTCGGGGAAATAAACAGAGGTCCCGGGCGGAATTTCAAATAGCCTCATATTAATAATATGAAACTTCAAAACAAAAAGAAAGTTGCTTTAGAAAGATGACCATCTCGTTTTGAAAGCTCCAACGCCCAGATCGGCTCCTGATTCAAATCAAGAGTTCTAAGACTTATATAAGTTTAAATCTTATTCATTTATTTAAAAAATAAAAAAATAAAAAAATGACAGATATAAATCACCAATCAAAATTAAATAGAATCACTTTCGCAATGAAATTTCTAAAATTTGAAAATTTAAAATTTTCACATCTGATTTTAATTAATAAATCAACCATATAGGCGATTGATTATATAAAAGAGAATTTCTAATATTTAATTTAGGGGTTTAGTTCTTTTTTTTTTTTAAATACGAGTTCTTATTATTTAACTCTTGTTTTTACGAAACATGCTAAGATAACATGCTAAATTGGACCAAATCGGGCTTTCTTTAAAAATTTCAATTTTTGCTTACGTTAGAATCCTATGGAAAGAAAAGAGAAAAATGGAGTTGATATTTGGATAGCTCATTGGGTTTTTTTTAGTTTTTTTTTTTGTAAATGATTTGATCCCCCCCCTCCCCTACTCGTGGACGAGAGGCTAGAGGTGTTGAAAAGTGTCAATATTTAAAGCCAAGTAGCGTGGGTTCGGATCCCAGGCAGTCCGGTGATTTGTTTAAATCATTTAGTTATTATACCAAATGGTATAAATACCTGGTAAATATGCCTGGATTCCAATATACCCTAGTATATCGTATTAAATAATAGGTTTAGGCGACGGCAGGGCCGAGAAATATGGAAAAAATACGGTACAGTCCCGTTCAAAACGTTATATATGGTCACCCTACCTTCTGACCATCCATTTAATCAACATTAAATATTTTATATTAATATATACACTTTGAATTCCAGCACTCTATAAGGTTCATTTCAAAGTCTTTTTGGAGTAAAATTATTTGTAAAAAGATTACAAATATTTTGAAAATAACCCCCATATTGAGTGTGCCTTTGGTTTAAATGAACTCTATTAAGAAGATAGATCATTCAATTATTTAATTGTTAAAATTCAATAAGTGATATTGTAGTGACTAGAGTCAAAATTTGCCTAATTTTTAGAAAATAATTTATTTGTTTTTCGCTATGAGAGAGCAAATGCCCCTCTAAAATATATTTTATTATAATTATACTTTCTCTCCAATGGCCTCTCTGCCATATGCACGTGTAATTTTATTAAAGAAAAAAAAAGTGCTGTTTCACTTCATTTATACTTGGAATGATACATGTGTTAATTTCACCTAATCTCTGACTAGTAAAAAAATTTCTGTTATAGAAATTGTTAATAAGCGTTATAAACATTTTCAAAGTTGATATTCGCTATGCGACCGACCCTGGGCACTAGCTAACAGTCAATTTTCAATTTTTTTACTCCAACTTTCTTAAAATAAGACCTATCGACGAGAAGTTTTGTACATAATCATCAAAGCATATTATATTGGCCTTTCTGCCAAAAAATTAACTTGACGCTCTGTAAATAGGGTATGAAAATCAAATTTAATTGAAGAATTAATAAAGTACTAGTACTCTTTGGCCGATTTTGTTCAAAAGCTTCGGGTCACGTGCTTGAGGGGTACTGAAATTAAATATAAAATTTCAACCTCCTAGCTTTATTTTTGGGAGTGGGCCAAAAATTCAGTCTCTCTCGGGACTAGGATTCACAAATAAAATAAAAAAAAGAAAATTATTATATATAACCATTTTTACTATTTCTGATTCGTGAGATTTAATTACAGAAAACATAAAATAATGGGAAAATTTATTATGATTGGTTGACGTTTTGGTGGGACGCCACGAGCTTCTTCAAGGTCTACTAGAAGTGAATTTACTGAGATAGTGAAAAAAAATAAATATTAAACACTACCGGTACCTTGAATTGTGTTAAGAATTTAATAATTGCATTATCAATGCAATAATGTGTATAAACATGATCAGTTCTCTGGATCTACTTTTGAAAAAGTCGCGACGTGCAACCGAAACTTCGTCCAACAATCGAGCCGAGGAGCCAAAATCAGCCATGGTTTGCATTATTTGAGGCGTGAACCCGATCCGTTGGGGGCCACACACAAGCAGATTCACTTCCAAGCCGAGTCGGACAGAAGCCCTGACTCAGCTCGGCTCGGCTCGGCTCGGCTCATGAGAGCCCACACACTTGCGGATTTGGCTCGTTTGTAGGCGAGCCGAGCCGGACTCGCGTGCCAAAGCCCGCCGTGTATGGGGCGCTTAAAACTGCAATAAGCCACGAGATCTTTGAAAATAAGTTCGAAATAGACTGCAGTTAGAAAATGATTTGATTGTTATTTAATATAATAGTACCACAATTCGACAAATTTTTAAGAAATAAATAAGCCCATCTTACTCACTGAAATTGTGTTTTTATTGTAGTGTTTTTCCTTTTGCCGGCGACCCCCCTAGGGGCCGCGACCCACAGTTTGGAAAACGCCGAAGGCAGGCTATATTTATAAAGAGAGAATGTGAGTTTGTTTGTAGAGGCTAAGCTCAGAATTTACTATTTTTCCCTTCCCCCCCCCCCCCTCAAATGACGTCGCTGGTATCTTTTAAACCAACCTTCAATTAAAAATTCTAATAATTTTTCAAAATAGAAATAAAATGGGAAAAATGAAAGGAATGTAAAGTTGATGTTTACCTATTTATACCTTGGATAAATGAATTCAAGGTAATTCACTTGTCAAGAAAATGAATGCCTAGGACAACATTTATTATAATAGCGAATAAATGGAACGCAAACAACTTTTGAAAAAATTGTAGCAGTGGCGTAAGCAGCAAGAAAGAGTTTGTCCCTCTTTATCTCTGATTGGAATTGAATTGATTTCTTCTATTAAAAACAAATTTATCTAAGGGGTAAAGCTAATCGAGTTAGTTATTGCTAAAGCTGTAAAAGTTCATTTATTTAAAAGCCTCTTGTTAGGGGAGTTCCTAACTTAAATATAAAATTTCAAACTCATTGCACTTTTCATTCATGAGATGCTTTGTTCAAACACTTTGCGGGATCCACGTTCTTTTTGAATGAGGGCCCCTAAAACGTGTATTTCCTTCAACATATTCCAATACTGCTCTTTATTTGTTAATATATACAGGCAAGAGAAAGTAAAAATATTTTGAGAGAGAAATTTGTGTCTGATTCACTATATGGCGCCCCAAGATGAAAATACAAAAGAGTGAAAAAATTCAAATACCCCCCCCCCCCCACCCCTAATCTCCATACTCGTGTTATTATGTCTGTCTGTCTGTCAGGCTCTTTTTGGTCATAAATCCCATTATAATTTCAAAAAGAAATTTTGCATTCTTTATGCTATAGAGGACGTTATGGAGGTTCAGGAAAAATACTTGAGTTACCAAATGACGAGGCTCAAAAAACTTTTGAGAATCCCGAATTCTCCCATTGGCTTCTATCCGGAGTCAAGCCTCCACTCCCTGTCTGGACCCAAAATTCGCCAAAGTCGGGCAGCATGGCTAGTAATTTTTCATTTTTTAGTCTTTTCCGCATCTTGGGCCATTTAGACTTACTTATTATTAATTATGGGATGCAGATATAATTAATTATAGCATTTGGTATCCAAATGATTTAAATAAATCATCAAACTTCCTAGAGTCCAATCCACTCCCATTGCCTTTTAGATTATCAATATTTGTCAACATCTCTCGGCCATGGGAGAGGAGAGGAGGGGAAGGGTTATTTTTTTTTTAGAATAAAAAAAAAATAATGAAGGATGAAGCCAGAAATAATGCATTAATAAATTTCATGGTATAATTTGTTTTGTATTAACGTACATTGTAAAATAATCAATTACCCAAATAAAATTTGTTACTATAGGCCCTGAAGATGAGTGCGACTAGCTCTCGAAACGTCGGCGACAGAATATAAAGTTGTTTATTTTACCTGGCTTCTGTGTCCAGGGAAGCCTCCCGTCCTCTTCTAATTTATCCATTAAGTTCTCTTTGATCAAGATTTTTCTTATAATGCTGAACGCACACAGAAACAGACAAGACAGCCTGTTCCTGCAGGAGTATTGAGAGCCTTAAGCAAAAGCCTTTGGCTTACCTTGAACAGGAGTTCCCGAGGGTGACGAGGATGTAATTAACGAGTGCGACGATCTTGGTGAGAAGTCGACCCCCTGCGTGAAGATGGAGTCGCCGGGGCGCATGGACAATGGCTGCCAGCCAGCAAGGCTGCCAAACCACGGAGGTGCTCCTGCTCCGGTGGCCATCTCACTCCCGGCACCACCTGCACTTCAAACTCAACTTATGGCACCTGGTGACTTGCTTGACACCGAAAGAAAGACTGGCGGGAATTTCTCTCTCTCTCTCTCCCTTTGAGAGAAGAGAAATCCCCCCCCCCCCCCCACCTTTACTTGTTTCTTACCTTCTCTCTTTTGCTCTGCTTGGAAGGAGTAAATGAAGAATTTATTACAATTTTTAGTTCATTTTACGGATGTTGCGTATCAGCACAGACGCCAGGCCAATTAACGATGATCATCTCAAGATAGATCTTGAACAAGGCCGGGAAAATCGGCCGAAATTTTATATTGGCTGCATTTTACTACAAATTACATATTACAAGACAAGTTAATATTTAATTTGAGAAATTTCTCTTTAACTCTCTTCAAATAATACAAATCATTCATTGATTCAGTGGCGTAACGTTTTTTAGCTGGGCCCCCCCGCAACCTTTATTTCGGGTCGGCCCCATTATTAGACCATAAAAAAATATTTTTAAAATATATCCCTGAACCATGAGGGCCCCGGACTCTCTCAAAGAAATTGTTTACCGTTTTTACTTCTCAAAAAGAAATTTTCATTAAATTTTTTACCGGAGCCCTGGGCCCTATCAAAGAGATATTTTCACTATTTATTTTTTATCTAAATTTTTCCGTTTTTAACGGAGCCCTGAGGAGATACAGTTATTTAGCTCAGCCCGGTCCGGCCCGTGGGGCCTCCAAGGTACGGGGCCCCCCGCATTGCGGGGTTTGCGGAGGCGTACGTTACGCCACTGCATTGAATTGATTGTAGATAGCCTTAGCAGCAAACTAATAAACTCTCGATACTCATATTTTATACTTAAGGAGCTACGGGAGGGAAGTGGTTACGCATGTTTTTCCGGATAAGATGGCGTAGTGTGTCATTAAAAGTATGCCCAAATATCAAGTAATTCAAAAATTTGCCAAGAGATGTCAGAATGGTAGCTAATAATATTTAATGCATTTGGTTGATTTTCATTGATCTTTTAACAATAAATACTTTATAAATGTTATTATATATTATGTATCTTTTATAAAAGCATAAAAATATATAAATATAGGCCAGATAGGGCCAAAAGGGGATCAGCTGTTAGACTGGCCTGCCATCTATTGCAAGAATGCTGAACTAATTTGGCAGTTGGTTTTTAAATAAATCATCTAAGCTTATTTTAAAAATTTCTTAATTAATATGTGATTAATAATAACAATAAATTCATTTTTAAATTTAAAAAAAATTAAAGATTATTGGGACAGATTGTTTTTTTGTATTTGCTTGATAACAAAAAAATTAATTACGATAATTTTTTAATAAGTCATTAAAAAAATTATAGGTCGATGTCCCAATAATCTCTTATGAATTGAATTCATTAAAAAAAAAACCGCATTGAAAAATTCCTTATAATAGTCTAGTTTTTTTTAAAGTACGTTTAGACGTCGCTCTTGAACCCCCTTAAGCTAAGTATCCATGTCGCAAACCTCTCGGGGAATTTCAATCAAATTGGTCAAAGAGTACTAGTACTTTATTGATGTACTCTTTTAGTTTTTTTCCTGAAAATCGAATCAACTACTTAGTATTTGAATCACTTCTGAGTCGAAATCAATCAAATAGTGTTTTTGACTAATAATAATATTTCAACTAAAACCGACGGTTACCAGTTTAAATTTATCCAAAAAATTACATTTTATAATTTTTCTTTTTCCCGGAGGGCTTTGACCTCCAAATCCCCCTCCCTCTGGTTGCGCCACTGCTTTACTTAATACGTTTTACAAAAATTTTGAAATTTATGATTCTTGTTCTTATTAGATTTTATTCTTACCGATTTTTTTGAAACGTAGTTATTGAGATCATCCTCGTATACGAGAGTCCAAGAAAAACTTGAATCGGGAAATGATAGGAAAAGATGATGAAATTAAGAAAAAAAAAACAAAAAATTATACAAATTCAAATGCCATTTTAATTTCATTCATTATTTTTTTTTTTAAATATAAAGTGAATTAAATCGCTGTTTGGATTGAGTTGCCAAACATAAAATAGAACAAAAAAAAAATAAAAAAAATGTGTAGAGTAAATAAACAAAATACTGGTACAAGATCTTTGGTCTGAGGAGAGTGGGAATAACATTTTCTTTTCTTTTTTTATGATGCGATTAGTATCAAATGAACATGAGTTAATTAGAAAAAAAGATAAATCAGAGAAAGTGGAAAAAATATTTTTGAGCTCTGAGCTATCAAAAAAAAAAAAAAAAAAAAATTCGTTTATAAATTAAATTTTTTGAATAAATCAAATTTGTGACTAGACCAATTTTCTTTTAAAATATTTCCCCCACTAGCTCTGATTTAAAAAAAAGATAAGATTTTGTTCCCAATTCTTAATGAATAGCGTTGTATGTTGGTTGGCGAGGTATGCACGTCCCCTGCTAGGTGACCATTCAGGTTTGGCACGGAGAAAACGAACAATAAAGGAGACACATCGGCAGGGGCGAGTTGCCACCCCCCAACTCATCCATCACCATGATTGATTGCACTTGATGCGATTTCCGTATTAGGACTGTTGGAAAATCATCACATTAATTCAATTTTACAAATATCAAGTTTTATATTAAATATTTGATAGGCAAATTTTTTTATAATTATTCATCAATGGCTTGGTGGACAATTTTTTCGTTAAATTTTATTGGAATCTTGGAATTTCACTCTTTCCAAAAAGAAATTATAAATTTGCACTTGACTTCTTGTCTCCAAGCCATTGATACGTAGATACATCCTTAATCAACACGCTGCACCAGAAACATTAAATTTTAATCTTATTGATGTTATAATATGTGAAGTTGTTAAGTGGCTGTTGCATTTTAACTAGAAGGAGCGGGCGGCCGGGGAGCCAAGGAGATTAGCCTCTACGAATTGAATTGAATGAATCTTCAGTTCGAGAGTAGGAATCAAATTGAGAGTTGTTCCTTCCAGGGTAGTAATATACATAAAATCCTTGTACATAAATATAAAACAATTCTACACACGCTGTTATTCATACTCTCGAAAAATGAACTGAAGATGGCATTCAATTAAAATCGAAACTGTCTCCAATATTGAAGAGTTTCATTTAGTAAAGGCTATGTGATTTTATAATATTTTAAATTTTACCTTTGAGTGAAAAAATTAAAAAAACGTACTCGCTTCTAAATGTTTCTGGTACATGATAAAAAGCAAATGAATTTTACAATCCTATTAATTAGGATTAAATCAAAAAAACTGAGAAAAGATTAAAAAAAAAAATATTTTCGTTTTAAAATGAATTAAATGTTTCGAAAGATTATACTCACAAAATGTTAAATAATCTATGACGTGTTAAGCCCGAATTTAGGCATTTGTTGAAGCTATTAATATATGATAATCATTGAAAACTAATATTTTTATCAATATGGTAAATTTGCATAGATCTCAGGGGGGTTTTGGCATTTAGTTGCTCTTTTTAAATGAAAAAAAAAAAAATAAAAAAATTTTTGGATGTTTAATTAAAAAAAAAAAATTTTTTTTATTAAAGTATGCAAATTCAAAAAATAAATGGAAATATATAAAATTTTTAGCCGGGGGGGGGGGGGGCTGGTTGGAGAATAGAACAAGAGGCACCAAGATCGATCAAGCAATGCTAAGCATGCCGGGACCCTAAGAAGCCAGCGTGCTGAATGTCTTCTGGTTGGCATTAATTTAAAAATAAATTAAATTCTAAATGGCCTCAGCAGCCATAAAAGGAAAATTTAATTTTCCCTCTCGGTTGCCGCGGCTATTTAGGGGTTTATTGGAAATATATTAAGTTGTGTCGTTAGCTACCCAGAGACGTTCCACATGCTGCTTTTTTGAGACCATGAAAATATTCTAATATTAGATCAAGGTTTTGATTTAGGGGGCCGAGGAAAAATTCGGATCTGAATTAAGCGAGCCGGGAACCAAAAAGGTTTAGAAACCTTTGATTTACTCAGTCCTATTTATATATTTATTATTTATTCTGGCATTTATTCGGCATCATCGGAATCATTTGTCTCATATCAATATTTGGTTTTTATTTGACTCCGTAGCGATAAATTAAAAAGGCGGCGATTTTGCTTTTAATTATATATACATTTATAGAGAAGCAAGTTTTGTTATACCCAAGTATTAATTAAAGAGAAGAAAAAAATTCAAATAGATTAGTCGTAAGAATTTCAGTTTTTTTGTATGATTGTTTTTTTTTTTCAAAGGAATATTATATTTTTACGGAAAATTAATAAAATTAACGCGTGAAATTTGTTCGTTTTTTTGTTTGTCATGTCTGACATAATTAAAAAAATGTTCACTTGAAAAAAAATCATATAAAAAACTTGAAAGTAAAAAAAAATAAGAAGAAATAGGGCGTAATGTAGATAAAGGAATCGAAATAAAATTGCATCACAATTTATTTATATCTAACAAAGCTGTCAGTGTTATTTATTGGTGAGGCCAAATCGAACCCAGGATCTCCAGTCTTTCCGGGGCATAGGCGTGCTCTCCAATGCACCAGGCCCTCGACCTACACCACCTGACAAAGTGAAAGATCTGGGTCTGCTCTAACACACTACTGTAAGCAGCAAAGCCTTCAAGGCGGGGCTCGTTATAGTTAAATATTTTCGAGATTTATATATTTGAATCAGATATTAGTATTCAAAACATCTCGATTCTTTCCCGACTTTAACTAAGTCATGGGGATATATATCTAACAAAGCTGAGTGTTAATTAATAATTTATTTACTTTTCGATCTCGTTAAGGAGGCATGCACAGAGCTCTAATATATATATATATATATATATATATATATATATATATATATTTATAGATTAGAGAAGTGTCCGTCTGTCACAGCTCTTGCCCGGGGGACCTCTCTTTGACCAACTTCCCGTTGGAATTTTGAAATGAAATTTTGCAGGCTTATAGAGGACATTATGGAGAGTCCAGAAAAAATACTCGGGTTCCCAAATACCCAAATTTCAAAAAGGGGAGCCGCAAAAAAGAATATCCAGAATGGATGGTGCACGGATTGGATCAAGATAGACAGACAGACGGACACTTTGTCATTATTATATATATATATATATATATATATAGAGAGAGAGAGAGAGATATCTCCTTTAGAGATAAGAGAGTGTAATTTTTTAATAAGCCAGATATGTATTTTAATTATTAATGGCTTGAAACGAGTTGACAGAAAAGAGGGGTCCAGGAGTGCGGAACGGCATATATATATATATATATATGTACACAAACAAGAACGAAAAATAAAATACAAATATATTTAATTAATTACCATGAAGGCTAGTCTCTGGTAGGATTTTTTGTCATTTCAATATAAGACTAATATTGCACACTGAAAGAGGGTCGGATTCACCACAAGGCAAAGGTGACAAGTGCCAAGAGCAGCGGATTTTTGGGAGGTAGCACATTATGGAAAAAAATAATAAAAACTAAAATTTTATATTTTTATTTAATTCCTATATTAAAATACTTAATGAGGTATTTTACCCAAAAATGCACACAGGCGGCAAATTCCTCAATCCGGCCTGCATATTTATTCTGTATTTCTCAGGCGAAGTCAAGTGTGAGAAGAGTTAATTTTACCTTTACTTGGTAATTTAGTTAAAAATATTTGTATTTCATTTTTCGTTCTTGTTTGTTGTATCAATATTTAAAATCATTCTGTGGGGATGACCCCTATAGAGATCGTCAACATGAGACTGGAAATAAACAAAGTTGCTTTCTCTTAATATCCTCTGTTAATAATATTGATATGCGAGACAAATGTTTCTGATTAATTCGGCTACAATTACGTCCACCAGAAATTCTCTATATATTGAAGTTTTTTGAATTGAAACTCAAAGCATTAGGAAACGTTGCATCTCCTCCAGTACGGCGAGGGTTCGGTCACGTTTGAAACACATTGAGTTTTCTTACACGAATGACGTCCCCCTGGAATAGCAATTGTCGATCTGAGCAACTTTCGTAGTATGCAAGTTTCACTCTGTTTGAATTTTTGCTCCCTCGGGCCAATTTTCATTTTTATTACTCAAATTCTAATTTAAATAAATGTTTTGGAGGAATAAATCTTTTGAAACATTTAATCGATCATAGAGATCTTGATTGCGTATTTATAAACGAAAATTTTTAAATTTTCCTCTTTCATGAGTAATTAAACAAATGTAATTACCCTGTCTGTATTAGGCTGAACGCACAACGAATGAGCAAAAACGCTCAATGACAAAACATTTTGCCTAATCGGTGTGCTTTGGCATTGAGCAAAACGTTTTGCTCAATTGGTGTGCGTTCAGAGTTAGAATCATCTAAAAACATTATTTTCCAACCGTCTTAATATATATATATTTACATTCGAAATTTAAATTTGAAGCTAATATATATGTATAAACATATATACATATATATATTATTTATATAACAAAGAAACATTTATTATTTTACATAAAATAACATTGATTATTTTTTTAAATATATTTTATATATATTTTTTTTATTCTCTGTCTAAATTCCTTTTTTTTTTAATTATAAACATGATATTTCGATATAGATATATATATATTTACATATTTTATTCATATCATATGATTGTTTTTTTTTTTAATTTTATTTTTTATTATAAATCTGAAGCTGGAGATGTTTTGGTGTTGATTTTTCTGTACTTTCTTTTTCTTTTCAAAATATTTATAACAGTCTCCTTTAAGCTCAAAAACACATCTAAGCTAATCCAATTGATTTGTTTTACATATAAATTTATATATATATATTTATATAATATTATATTTATATACGAGGGTGATTCAAATAAAAAAAAGAAAAGAAGTTGTGATTTGAATTATGATCAACAGCTACAAAAGAGAACAAGGCAAAATACAAATTGGCCTTTCCATTGATAACTTGCAACGCGTTCAAGGAGCGATAGAGTATGTGATGCATTTTTTGGAGTAGTAACTGGTTAAACCAGTTCAAACCTCAAAGAGAGAAACAATAAGATGTAAACAGCGGTGCATAGTCACAACGAAAATCATTTTTCCCACAAGCAAATACATGCATTACACATCAAGAGGACGAAAAACTTCCTCATAAAAAATAATCAAGATTAAATAAAAAAATCAAATCTTAATATCGACCCAAAAAAATTCTTAGACAGTTTCGGGAATTATTTGTAACCCATTCTCAAGATCTTAGAACGCAATAATATAAAGGCAGGTTTACACGCTACAATAAATCGTGACGATCGAATTGTTTCGATTTATCGTTGGGTGTAAACAGAAAGCGATTTATAGGAATTTGATGATTGATGTGGGCCGGCATCAATTTCTGCGAATCTCAACTTCGATTTCACTCAGTTTGCATTTGTCATTGCATTGAAGTCAATAGCTGTCGACAACGAAATATGACAATAAAATCGTTACGATTTCTCGTAGCGTGTAAACGTGCCTTAAAATAATTTCCCTTCCAAAGACAGAAAAAGATCGATTGACGCAAAATATAGCAAAAAAAGAGAGAAAAAGATATGTGGTGAGGAAACAAGTTTTACCGCCTTACAGTGGCGGCTCGTGACCGAGACAACTGGGTAGGCGACAAATATATATATATATTAGTTATGAAAAAAAAAAAAGAAAAAAGGCGTATTTATTTATTTTTGTAAATTAAATCTATTCGCCTATCTTTTAATTTAGAAAATAATTCAATAATTTGATCTGTGAAGTTATCTTGTTTCGAAATTTGAACTAATTAATCTTCATGAGAAATTGCGCTCTACGGTAACACTTGTCATCGGCTTGGCATAGGCTGCTTAGTTCATCGCCTAACCGTTCGACTTATAGCGCTAGCTATCACTGCTGTGCGCATGCGCGCCTGTCTAGAAATGTGGGCAGCGGAGTGTGGAGTACAGGCAGTGAATAGGCAAAGAAAAATATCGCCTTTACTTTATAAATACGAGGTTCTGAAGTGTTTCAAATTTTGTTTTTTTGCAAAATCATATACATCTGTATATTAATTAATAAATATAGTAATTATTTTATGAAACTAAATATTTTTAAACTTAATAAATATAATAAAATTGATAAATATTTTTCATCTGTATATTTATAAGGTAGGCGTCGCCTACCTTGCCTACCCTAGCGAGCCGCCACTGCCGCCTTAGCATTTTTTTTAAGCATGGTTTTGAACAAGTTGGTGAACCATCAATCTTAATGGATGGCTGTAAGGAAGTTTAATTTTCCTAAAGAGAGATAATTTGCGTTTAATTGCAGATATTTTGATGCCAGTGTGATGGAGTTATCTTGATTACAAACAAATGGTTATTATGCAAATTGACACACATTTCTATCCAATATGTTATATTAGATGAATTTGAATACAAATTTTATAAGCTAATCTACTTTAACATATAAAATAGGAATGTGGGACGATTTGTTTAAGAGCCGATGCTTATAGTGAAGATACTGCGATCAAAATATCTACAAATAGAACGATAATAGAAAAAAAATTTCTTTCTCTGTCCGATCCTACACCTTCTTCGACCACCATTATATTTTACTCAACAATATCGGTTCATAATCGTTTCAAAAATAAATCCTCAAATAGTTTTCTAGAAAGCATCCCTAATACTTATAACTGCCAAAACAAACATGACCACTAATTCCAGGAGCAGAGGCTGTACATAGATAGATAGATAGATGCATTTATTTGCTCTGGGGCTATTACGCCTCGGGGAGCAGAGAATATTGCACAAAAATTAAAATACATTCACATAAATCATCCAACCTCCCCCTCCCCCCTGCTCATTTAACAAATATTCTCGAAATCGGATTTAAACGTCGCCAAGGACTTTATGGAGAGTCGAAGAAAAAAATACTCGAGTCCTCAAATGCCCAATGGGGGCCCGAAGACGGGCGGCGCGCTTTATTTTCTCGTCTTTCTTTGTATTTGAGAAGGAAATTATTTCACAATTATTTTAAGGTTCTGAATGAGTGAAGAATAGTCCCCGAAACTGTTGAAGGATCTTTGAAGTCTCTTTTATTTTTCATTTTTACTAGAAATTCCATTGATCCTCCCTTACAAAAAATAAAGATTTATTTATAAACAATTCAAGATTTTAATTTGAATCATCCTCATATATAATATATAAATAGAATATATTAGTATTTTGAGACAGCTATTTCATATGCTGTAATTACTATCCATGAATTGAATAGTAAGTTTATTTAATAATATATTCTTTGGAATGTTTTTAAATAAAAAATAATAATAATTATGATAATAACTTAAAAATATAAAAAAATACAACAACAACAATAATAAGGGTTAAATATTTAAAGGAGAGAATTGTGGAAGAAGTGAATTCGTGTTTATATGTCTGTGTATGTAAGTCTGTAAGGTGTGTGTGTGTGTGTGTGTGTAAAGTGTATATAAAATGTGAATGTGTATGTGTAAAAAAATTCGGTGGGCTTTCATGTTTAAATAATTTTTTTTTTGATGTGTATATATATATATATATAAGAATTTTTTAAAAAAGATCGTCCTTAAAATAATAATTTATATAATTTATCTCTATGTTTCTATCACAATGTCGTTATTGTCGACAAGACACTTTATATTTTAAATTTTGAACACATCTTTTAGTTTTGATTGCGTGTAAAAATTAAATTACTTTTATTTGCTCAGATCAAAAACTGAAGAACAAACAAAAAGCAAACTAGAGAAGGAAAAAAAATAGCGAAAGTCGGACGGAAATAAAAGGAGTAGCAAAATGCAAAATAGGCGATTCATAACAAGAGAACAAAATCTCAAAGTGTTTTTTTTGGTATTAATATTAGGCTATTAGTATGAATATGTTATAGAAACATGGATATTAAATTATATATTAAGTTTTATTAATTATTACATGAAGGTTTTATTTCTTTGTCATAGAATGAACGGAATCTCATCTTTAGCATTTGCTCGTCATCCCTTCTTTCTCGACAGAGGCCACTTCAAAAACGAAAAGGTACAAAAATGAAGAAATCTCGCATTTGAAAGGATATTTGCTTATTTTTCCGATGGTTTCCATCAAACAAAGCAATTCTAAGAATTTTGCAAAACAGATCCGTAGTCAGATTTGTTATAAAAAATTAATTTATCTCTCTCCAACTTTTTTTTTGTTGAAGAAATTAAAAAAAAGGATTAAAATTTGCAAAGTGTTGGTATTCACCCCCCCCCCCCCCCTTCGAATAGGTCTTTGATCTAAAAGTCTCTTTGAATCTATTTTATCTTAAAGAGGCTTCAGGAGGCAAGCTGTTCGCATGTATGTTTTTGCCGATAAGACGATAAGATGGCGTTAGGGGTCTTAAATTTTTAGCCAAAAAGCCCAACTATTACGAAAACTTGCCAACAGATGGCAGGATGGTTGGTCTATATTTAATCTCATGTATTTGTTTGATTTTCGTTGATCTTTTATGTGCCCTCCTGAAGCACCTTATAGTCAGGATGTAATTATTCAAAGAGAGTTCAATTTTTTGACGCTGAGTGTACATTTTTTTTTCTTTTTCTTTGAAGGTAAACCTGCATAGGGACGCGATCTGGTCTTCGGACGCGAGTACCCTGACTCTGTTCTCGATTCCGTGATTGTGGATCTTAACGGCGTAATTTATTCCTCTAACACGGAGATCCTATCCGGTCATTCTACGATCTAGATCAAAAAATAACAGTAAAAGTTGATGATCCAAATATTCATTTCATTTTGATCTTTTTTAAAAAATTATTAACATAAAAATATAAAGCGTATGTAGAATCTCACATTGTCAAATCACTTTGTGACTAAAGGGATGAAAAAGGAAGAGTTTGGAGGGGAGGAGGGGGGGGGGGGGGGGATCTATTTCATAGACCCTCAATCTGGTGTATACGTATAAGATATACACAACAATCAATAATACAATAAATATCTAAAATATAATATTAGAAAGGCGAAGAATATATTATTTCGACCCCCCTTTGAAATCAGAAAAATGGAGATCTGAATTTCCCAATCAATCAAAAAATACTAAAATTTCTTTTGGCGGGGGGGGGGGGGGGGGGGGGGGGGGGGGGGGGGGGGGGGGGGGGCTAATAATAAATCATCATCGATTAAATTATGAATTATAAAAAAAAAAATGGAGATTCTCAAAATATGGAATTCATGAGATTATTTTATTTTAGAAAACAGTCTTAATTATTTTTTTTTTTATTATTATTATTATTATTTGCAAAAATATTAAGTGAGAAAAATGAATATTAAAAAAAAAAAAAATTTGCTGCTTTTAAATTCGGATTCAGAGTAAAAAAAAAAGTAAAAAATTGGATTTAAAAAACTTTATAAAAGTAAAAATTTTAAAATAAAATTTTTGGCCTTTGAGTGAATACTTTTGAAAAAATAAATAAATTTGAGGCAAGTTCAGAGTTTAAAACCCAATCTCAATCAAGGACGCTTCCCTTTAAGAGCGGAGGTCACATGGCTCAAGAGCTTTCAAGAAAGGTCCCAAATTTTGAATGAACCAATTAATTTTTTTATTACCTAATTGGAAAAAATTTCTTTTGGTCCCTTTTACAGTCGAGGCATTTTTGGAATTTTATCCTCACTCTAAATTCAGTCAGCATAAAGTTTACTATCCAAGAATCTCTTATCCAATCCCAAGGAAAGGTTTTCCCACCCGCAATACGCTTAGAGGGGTCTATCATCTTTTCCTTAAGGTGGCTACACACGGAACTGCAAACTCGGCAAGGAACAAACAAGTACCTTTTTGTACAGATGAGTTTAGCTCAAGTATTTTGATTGTAGAAAGATTTACTATAAACGCTTGTTACCACTAATAAGTGGACCCCCATGCGTTTTCTCTTTTAAAAAGGAATAATTTTTAATGTCAACTTTTTTGGTTCAAAGTAGAATAGCATTGAAAAGAAGAAATTCGATGGCTGAGTGACAATCAACAGGACCACAGGAAGACAGAGGCAGCCAGCATGGAATAAAAAAATCTTTAAATTTCGCCGACGTTTCGGGACCGCATCTTTCCCATCCTCAGGACCTTTGGTTTGGTTTGAACCTATTTATTTGTTCTTGTTGTACAAGCAAAATACAATCAATCTTTACAAATATTTTTTTATAAAAACAAGGCACAAAACTTACGATAAATTGATAAAGTTGCTTAGGTGGATACATTCAGCAACTTTATCGTAAGTACAAGACTTGTGTCTTGTCTTTATAAAAAAAATACTTGTAAGGATTGTTGTACAACACCAAATAAATTTTCGATGACTGTAGGAACTTAGGATGGGAACGATGCGTTCCAGAAACGTCGTCGAAATTTAAATAAGATTTTTTTATTCCATGCTGGCTGCCTACATCCACCTGCTCCTGTAGAATAGCATTTAAAAAAAGATTTTCATCAAACACTAAAATAAACACATGACAAAATGCATGCGGGGTACACCTAATAGTGGTACCCATTGTATTAATACAATCAAAACCGAAAGTGTTCATCAAAATTGTGAAAGTAAACATACGTCAGTTGGTTAAATTTCCTCGATTTTTATTAAAAAAATGAACAAAAACATTTTAGAAGTGTCATAATGACTTTTCGCCAGCTCTAGAGCAAAACGCAATATATATATATATAATTTTTAAATACAAGTACCGATGGCTACGAGGGGGGTTCCAAGCGCTGGTTGCTCGGCCAATCCCGAGCTTTCGCCGTGCTTGGCATCGCTTAACTGCAGCGATCTCTTATCAATTTAAATAAAAGGATAGAATATATCCAAAGGTCCGATACAGGATCTGGATTAACTTTTTTCCGATAAAGAAAAGATTTGCAGTTACGTATGAAACCACCTCTAGTTGATCTCGCCTCCGAACAGAACTCGACTGTACAATCAAACAAAAAATCCGCTTTCGTTTCAGTTGGCTGGTGAATTTTTCTTTTGATATTTTTTGCCTAATTTTTTTTTTATTTTTTTTGAGTCTTTCTTTCTAAAATCAAAGTATTAAAATCAATTGAAAAAAAAAAAAAATAATAAATGCAAGAATCATTTTCAATAAAAAAATATATATATAGTTATTTAATATATAAGATCAGTCAAATATTTTTTTTTTTCTTCAGTGCAAAAGAATAATATATTATAAAATACTATTTTAAAATGAAATAATAATGATATTTCTTATAATAATCATGGGATTATTTGGACTTTGTAAATTATTATATATATTATATATATATGGAAAGAGAGAGAGAGAGAGAGAGAGAGAGATTTGTTTTTAAATTCGTGGTTTATACGTGAGCGTGACATGGAAGGTGTGTATATCGGTTTCGGTGCAATCCCGTTCAGTTACGCTGGATGCTGACGACGGTGGCAGTGTTGATTGACATAGTCGATGTTTTCCTCCCTGGGCTGCTCTTTCTCCTTGAGTTGCTCCAACTCCACTTGGCCCTCCTCCAACTCCTCCGCTTGTTGTTGTTCCGCCTCCTCCGTTTTCTTTGTTCTTGTAACGACGACTACTCGTTCGACGGCAGGATGGCCTTTTCGCGACACTCTCGGCACTAGCACTTAGTCCAAGAACTGAAATAAATAACAAAAATGTTATTTTAATTTAATGCATTCAAAATTAACTGAATTTTCTATAAAATATATATAGAGAGAAACAGCGATTTATCAATTAAATTTTAAATAAATGGCTCAACAACATAGAAAAAGGACAAGGCTTACCAAGGGCCGGTTGCTTCACTTCTAATTAACTAGCTACTAACTACTAGCTAATAGCTTTAGTTGACTATAACTTTTGAGTCTTTTCAGTTGTATTTAAGCTAATCTTATAATTAAATAAGAGCCCAGTTATCTAAGATGCAAAGCTATAAGGCTTAACTATGGGATGAAATTAGGTACAGTGAGCGCCACAATTAAGTCCCCACTTGATAGCTTTAGCCTTAAGTATATCGTATAGTATATGGAGTAAAGTGAAATATTTTTAATGACCGAAAAGATAAAACGTAAGATCTAGTACAAAGGATTTTATTTTACCTTTTAAAATTTAAAATTATTTCACCATTTACCATATACTTAAGGCTAAAGCTATCAGGTGGGGACTAAATTGTGGCGCTCACTGTACACAAGACTTGTTTATAAATGATGCCTTTATTAAATTGCTAACTTCACAAAATTTTCCTTGTCCGATGATTTTTTTAAGCCATTTTGGATACCAAATGACTTAAATAAGAAAGCCTGAACCCTAAATATATTTATATATATTCAATAATGGTTATCGTATAAAGTCTTATATGGTTCAAGTTGCAGAAAAGGCTGTAAGTATTTAACAAGGGGGATACAGGGGGGTGTGAAGGGGTAATTACCCCCCCGAGATGTGAAAAGTGCTTTTTTTTTGAAAAAGCATGTATTTTGAATGTAAAATTTTAAAAATTGTGTGAACACAAAAATATCAATTGCTATCAGCCGGATAAGTTTGCTAGTTGACAAGAAGTGAAGCAACCGGTCCCAAGTTGGTTGCAGCTGCGGGGTCGGTATTGCAGAAGTTGTATGATCAGTACAACGTGTTTTTGACGATGAAAAGATTATAAATAGTTACCAATATTTCCACTGGAAGAACTCCTTGTGTTGGCTCCGGAGCGTAGGACATGTCGAGTTAGAGGTTGAACAGCAGGTGTTAAGAACCACTCGGACCGAGTTCGCATTCGTTCAGCTTGACGCTCGTGCACCTGCAAAATTCATTTTCTTAAACGGCTGTTTGGCTCTAAACATTTAAAAATCACCTTTTCATTTGAAAGTTTAATTTTTTTGGTTTTTGAAAATTTATAATAAAAGAATCCGCTAAGAGAAAGAGCCCAAACATTTTGGTGAATAGAGAGATTCTAAATATTAATGTCTCTAACTCAGTGACCGTCCGAGAGATAAGCAGAAAAATTCAAAATTGTTTTTTTCATACCCAATTTAATTTAATTTCTGTATTGAGGCCAGAGTGATGAACATACTAGAGAAATAATTAAACATGATATGTATAATGATATGAGTTAAACATTGAATGAAGAAAAGAAAAAAGTAGAGCAAAACATTAAATTATTATATAGAACAGAAATATATAAATTATTTTTTCCATAAAGGAATAAATAAGTAGACAGAAGAGAAAAATTAAATTTTCGAGTTAGTCAAGTTATAATAAGAACAAGTAATAATTTAATAGTGTATTCTTTTTAAATGATGGATCATGGATAATTGAGAAGAGGCGATTGTCAAGTGACATTTAAAACGGCAAGGGAAAAGTTTAAAAAAAGAAGATAGATTTTATATTTAATTATCCTTTCCATCTCTTGGCAAAGGTCCATGAACCATCATTTAATGAGATCTATACAATCATTCCCAAAAGAACCTGAAACAGAGAAGAGTCGAAATCAAAGAGAATTTTATATACTGTATATTACCTAGAAGAAAATAATGGAAAAGATTATTAAAGAAACAATATGCTATTATAAGAATTTTATTTACATAAAATTAGTTTAGAATCCAAACAATATTATGATTTTTTTTTTTGCCCTTTAAAACCAAGTAGGAAACTATTTCATTATTAAAAGAAAAGAATAATAGCGATGAGGTTTTGGGTAATCATATTTAAGAAATAATTGATTTGCATCTTTCGACATCAGAGGTGTCTACCAAAGGATTCCCTGATTTTAAAAATAAAGTTTGTGAGAAGAATAAAACAAATTAATAAATTGAAATATAACTAGCTGCCTGCTCATTCATTCTACCTATTGGATTATCAACACTCAGCTATGTACCTCCTTCAAATTTATTAGTTTATTCAGAGCCGTAGCCAAAAGGGGGAGGAATATGAGGGTTCAACCCCCCCCCCCCCAAATCCCAAAAAATTATAAATAATGAAAATATAGAGAAACATGGAGTTAAAATTTTTAAATTTCTTCTTATTTCACATTTTGTGATTTTATAAAAACCAATTTCAACAAGGTTTCTTTGTCCTTAAAATACCTCCTTTTTTGAAACAATTGAATTAAAATTTTAAATGTTGTAAGAAATTATATAAAAATATTTTATTTATTTTTTTTATTTAATTTATTCATTTGCGTGGGGAATTCCCCTTCGAATCATCATTTTAAATTAAAATCAGTATTCCCTTTAACCTCTTGTTTCTTTTATTCACACCTTGAAAAAAAAGAGTGTGCCAAGTCAAAAATAATTTTTTATAATTATCAAATAAATCTATGAATATGCTAAATACATACAATTAATATTTATTAGCTCAAATATCGAAAAAATCAGGCACTGGCTGGCGATTTGTACGCAAAATGCCCTACCTCTAGAACCCAATGCCGGAGAAATGCCTCTCAGATCGAGACGGCCAAATTCTCCCTCGCCGTGGCGCAACACTTCAGGAACCCACTCAAAGGCGATGTCTAATTCTTTCGAATATTACATTTCGAATATTAATTCTATGCTTTATCACATCATTTTATTTTGTAGATTATTAAAAGTTTAGTATTATTTTGGCAAAAACAATATTTGTAGTTGACGCACTTATTTTTGACAAGGTGTGTATTTAAATTAATTTATTTTTAATAGATGGGGATAGGGGACAGCCTGGTGGATATTAGTGAGAAGGACGAAGTTAAATAAAAAATCTGGAGATTATTTTCAGGCCAATTTATTTGAATATCCCTTCAGGTATGTGTCAACGTTTCAGAGTCCAAACGCCTCCTTCTTCAGGACCATGCGGGGTCAAGAAAATAAATTTGCCCTCAATTTTGTCATTAGAAGTTGCAATTAATTACACATAGTACACATATAGTCAAAGGCAATGGAGCTTTTCTTGAAGAAGGAGTCGTTTGGACACCGAAACGTTGACTCATAGCAGAAGGAGATAATCCAAATAAATTGGCCTGAAAATCATCTCCAGATTTTTATTTAACTTCATTCTTCTCAATTATTTTTAATATTAATACATTTAATTGCTTTAGAAAAGGATCGCCCCTGATTTTGTTGCTATTTTTATAGAACGATTCTTAAAATTCTTCTTTTGATGATTGCCCAAAACAAAACAAGGAATTACTGAAACTTTCGCTTCTATATTAATTAAAAAATACATATATATAAAAAAAAACAATATTAAAATAATTCATTTAGTTCGAATTGAAACTGCTCTTACCTTAAATTTCTTAAATTTTACGATCTTGTAAATTGCAGAATAGAAATGTAAATATTGGAAAGGAATTCACAAAGGCCATTGATGTGATGTGTGATCCTTGTAAGAATCTCAAAGCAAAAGCTTCTTGCGGACAAATCACTCTTCTCTAACTAAATAATAAATAAGTCAAAAAAAAGCTTGGAAAGGAAGAAATGTAAAAAAAAAAAAAAGATTTAAAAATAAATATCAAAAATATAATTTTTCAAAATATATAACAAAAATATTTAAATATAGAGTGCAAAAATATGTACAATTTTATATTGTCAAAAAGAATGTCTTGGTTGTTGTCTTATGAATAATACTGGAGGAGGGATTAGGAATGCATAAGTCTCTCACCTGAGGCAAAAATGTAAGACTTTTCGTAGACTCGGCGTATCTATTTACTTGGCGTAATTCTTCAAGGGTCATCTGATGACATACCGTGGCACTCGAGGAAGAGGAACGACTCGAGCCCTGCACATGTGCAAACCAAAAAAGCTTTACTTTTCAAACTTTTCCTCCAACTCAAGGACATTAAATCCTTTATTTAAACTCTTTTTCAGGTCTATTCTCTAAGCAAAAACGTTAACTTTTAACATCTGAAAAGAGCGTTAAGGGCGTTACGATCTTTCTGTAAACAAACTGATTTATAACCACCTGGTATAAATATATATATATAAGAAATCTATTTTTTTAACCTGCCAGCTGTTTTTAATCTCTGTGAGTAAAAGTGACAATTGATTTTTACCTTTCGGTGGAGATAACTGGACCCTGTTATGCAATAGTGTGTCAAGCGCCAAAAAAAAATTAAAAATTGAGTTAAGCACGGAATATTGTTTCAAATGCTATAATTAATAGTATTTTTTATGAAATATGTCCTAAAAAAATTTATATTTAATGTTACTTGCACAATTGACAAAAAAAATTATATAGAATCCAATGAAAACAAAAAACTTTAATAAATTTAAAATAAAAGATAAATCCTCATTTTATTTCGCATTTTATTTCAAATATACAAAATTTCTTTGGGATATTTCGGCCGCATCATACAGCCATCCCCAGCCAAGAAATTTAAAGTTGGAAAACTCATATAATAAAATAAACCTGCTCGGCTCATCAGATATAAACTTTTCAAAAATATGCGGCCGAAATATCCCAAAGAAATTTTGTATATTTGGAAATAAAAAGTACGAAATAAAATGAGATTTATGTTTTATTTTAAATTTATTAATAATTATTTTTGCCAAAAAACTTTAATGTTAATTTTCTCAAAACTCGGTAGGTGGCGCTTGACACACTAATGCGTAACATGGTCCAAATAAGAGGCTGTGAGTGCAGCGCTTTCTTAAAAATGAGGAGCTTCAAATACCGTTGTGTGGGTTGACACACCTCTTAGGTCTCACTTGTCAGTAGAATATATAGAAAATAAATGACAAATTCAGTATGACGAAGGCCGTAGCCAGAAAGTTTGTTCGGATTCCCAGACGCCCCCTCCCCTCCCAAATAAATAAATTTTTTATAATTAAAAAAAGTTTTTATTTTCCTATCTCCTTCAGTTGTTGTATGTAAAATATGAGTATATTTTTTTACCGCGATGAGCCAACATCAGAGTCAATTAGATATGTGATTAATTGTGCTACAAATGCTGAGTCAAATTCGATTGAGTCATTCAATAATGACTATTTCAATGCAAACGGAAAAGACATCTTCATCCAGGCCAAATAGGCATTGTTATTTAAAGTGTAGACGAGATCCACTTTTGTTTTCGGGAGACGTCAGATCCACAACATAGTGAACCTCCATGCCACTTACGTTAACCGTGCTTTGGGGTGCAAAGAGCGATGTAAAAACAACTACTATCTCTATTAAGATATATAGAGAATATATATAAGAATATATATATATATATATATATATATACACCGTTATGTCACAATTCTGACGATGGTTCAAAACCGAAAGATCATCGGTGAACTCAAAGAATACTGACTGCAACCGTTTTTGTTTTGTTTTTTCCTTCATATTGTATAAATCTACTTTAGGGGCCATTCAAGTTTAAAAAAAGAAGCTCTTATAGTATATTGACCAGCCTTCTTCCAGACCAAGATTATCAGATTCAGAACTTTTTTCATTTGAAATATTATCATGGGACACTTACTAGTCTATTTTTATTAGGTTAAAAGATATACCGTTTGGTTGAGGTTATTGGCACTCTGACAATCAAATTTTACATTAAATTAGTTAAATTAATGATTCACCTTAAAAAGTCCATTTCCTTCGAGACTAACACTCAATCGTTTACATGAATCCCGGAGATTGTTTTCGGGTATAATCCCGAGGGATGTCGAGGGAAGGTCAATGCCCTCTTGTCCTGGCACGTTAATCAAGGCAGGCGTTGATTTGCTCTCTTCTTGTAAGGACATGGCTGCAAAAATAAAATTTGTTTGATTAAAATACATATTAGAGAAAAGTGGATTTAACTAACTACTCAATATATACAGTATATCTTTTATTATTTTTTTTTTTTTTTTTTTGGGAGGGGGCCTTTCGTTCAAATGAATCCCCCTTTCTGAAAAAACAGACCCTTCCTGGGGAATAGATTAAAGGAATGTTTTTCATTATGCCAGCCATCAAATGTCCCAAGAGTGCAGCTTTTAAGTTATTTTTTGGCAATATTCCTATTGTAGTTTGGATGATTTAATAAAATATTAATTTCTGATAAATCATTGAAACTATGACTAAAGGGATTTTATGCATAAAACCCTAAATATGAGTAAAAGTATTAAAATATGAATTTATATATGTCAAAAATATCAAGTAAATGACTCCAAATAAAGATAAATCATGATTTCTACTGATGTGAAATCGTGTTTTATTTTTGGAAGGAAATAGTGCAAAAACAAAAATTGGTCGAATTTAATGTAAAAAAAAAAAACAGTAATATATTATTAAGTACAGTAAAATTTGTTAATTTATTTAACAAAATAAACACATTGGAAATAAGACTGCCGAAAGCAATTAAACAAAATATATTTCTATTTTTTTTAATACAATTGTCGATGTTTCGGGCGATTTTTCCGGCCTTCATCAGGACAAATGTTATGTTTGCCTCGAGCTTAGAGGGGTTTTGGCAACTCCTGACACACTGTTGGTGCGAACATTCCTCAGATAGCATGGCTTCTCGTTCAAAAGACATTCTAAATAAAACTTTTGCCGAAATATGTTAAAAAGTGTAAAAAGGTTTAAATATGCAACTTTATGTAATATTCACCAAATATGCAATATAAAATTTGAACCATAGTGCCAAGAGGGCAAGATTCGGATGGAAAATTGGTTTTCCGGGACATAGAGTGAACGCCAAAGTCAAGTCCCACCCGTGCGTTTTCTACTTGTGATTATTTCATTGTTTTTATAAAAGAAAATGAAAATCTTTATTGGAAATTTTCTAGGTTTGAACCATGAAAGTTTCCATTAAAAAATATATATTTTTTTAAAAACAATGAAATAATCACATGTGGAAAAGCATGGGTGGGACTTAATATTGTCCCTCACTGTACATGTTAGCAAATAGAATATGCAATTGCATAGGAATCCGAGCTTTACTTATGACCTAATGTTTTTAATTTCTCTTATAATTTAAATACATTTTATCGGTCAAGACGGGAAGCGAAGCGATGGCCGTTGAAACTTAATTTTTTCATTACAACATAACTTGGTTAATAGTTAAGACTTCACTTAAGCGTTTTTATCTTATAACAATATCATATACAATTAAGTTAATTATATTTTGAAAGGCTTATTTACTCAAGATAATTCACATTCTATAAATAACAAATTAGATAAAACCAAATTAAATAAAATAAACACGAATCAGGAAAGGAAAACAACAACCCATAAAAGAAAGGAAAAAAAAACACAGCATTTAATTAAAAGCTCTAGCTAATTAATTAAGTTGGATTGAGAAAGAGATACAAGAGAGCGCGCATTTCTAATTATTTCTCTTGTTATAGTTAAAATGCAAACTCAGACACCCTCATTAATAATTTCCTCTAATGATTTTTATATAAAAAAATCAAATTTGAACGAAAATTTCAATAAATTGATCCGATCCCACTCTTCTTCTTAAAATTTCCTATACAAAATTCCTTTCATTTTACCTTTTTTTTTAGTTAATTTTTCCTTGTGACTCAAATAATCACTTTATTCTTCCCTGTTGCGAAATTCGACCTTTTTTTTTTATTTGAATACGAATCTCATCCCATTTTTTCAAACTCAGGTTTCGGATGGTTTTTGGCCGAAACCGAATCCAGAATTTTTGCCCGAAACTTCGGTCGGTTCCTATTAAAAATTCAAACGAATCAATTTTTTCAAAGGTTTTCATTTATGATAATTTTTTAATTAATAAAATTTCAATTTTATTCACAATGAAAAAAAAAAATGAAACTTTTAAGAAAAAGGTTTAAGCAAGAATCTAAGTTGTTTGTTTCTTCCTTTCTTGAAAAAAACAAAAGCGTATCAATCATTTTTTCTTTGTGAAATTTTATTATTAAATTATCATAAATGCAATCCTTATCAAAAATTGATTTTATTCTTATTTTGGAGATAAATTCCCGGGGCTCTAGCACCAATTATTCTCGCATACCATACTGGTTTCCGCTAATGCTCTCAGCCCTCCTCAGAAATCCAAGAATCACCCCTCACTGAGTAAGATCGATATGAGAGAAAAATAAATAAAATTTGTTTTTGTACTGAACAGAAAAGGCCTCATTTATTTCTTTTGCAGCCCTATGTGAGTGCATCTTTTAACAAGCAATAATTAATTGGAGTCGGGAGGAATAAAACCTGCTTTTAGTCGGACTCGTTTACACTTTAATCAAGGCAGACGTTTCGAACCATGACGGTTGCCATCTTCAGTGCCGGTGTAAGTTTCTTAAGGTGTCCCTGTCATATATAATAATAGACACCTTGAGAAACTTACTTTGGCACTGAAGATGGCAACCGTCATGGTTACCGAAACGTCTGCCTTGATTAAAGTGTAAAAGTGTTCGGCTAAAAGCTGGTTTTATTCCTCCCGACTCCCATCTCATATATCAGCATCCAACATAATTTATAGTAATAGTTAATTGCAATGTTAAACTTGATTCATCAATGCTATTCAATACACGGGAAATATTTTTCCGCAAAAGCGATTATATCCCTGCGCCAAACGTACAGTGAGTGGCAATATTAAAGCATCCTGATCCGTTTATTCATATGATTATTTCATTGTTTTTTTTTTAAAGGAAACTTTTGTGGTTCAAACGTTTATATATTGAATATATAATACATATTTATAAAAACAATGAAATAATCAATATGAGAAAACTGCATAAGGTATTTTAATATAGTGACTTTCTTCCTGTCCTTTTAATTATAACAAATATTAAATACGAGGATCGTTCCGAAAGTAATGCCTTCTATTTTTTTTTTTTTCATGGAAACTAATGGAGATACATAAATAACAACAGCACAGCTAAACAGAGCAATATTTCACCTAGAGACTGTAATTTTTCCACATAGTTCCCTCCATTCGTTATGAACCTTTGCCAACGATGAACCAGAGCCTTCATGCCGCGCTTGTACAGTACCAGCTGAGGCTAACCACTTCCTTAGAGATTTGACAACAGCTTCCGAGTCTTGAAAATGTTCGCCACGTAGTCTTCTTCCGAGGCCCAAAGAGATGCAAGTCTCAAGGCTGTTGACAAAACTGTAAGGAAGTGGATAGCCTCAGCTGGTACTGTACAAGCGCGGCATGAAGGCTCTGCTCTGGTTCATTGTTGGCAAAAGTTCATAACGAATGGAGGGAACTATGTGGAAAAATTCCAGTCTCTAGGTGAAATATTGCTCTGTTTAGCTGTGCTGTTGTTATTTAAGGATCTCCATTAGTTTCCATGAAAAAAAATAGAAGGCATTACTTTCGGAACGACCCTCGTATTATAAATTAAGTTAGTTTTATTTTCATAAATAAATTAAATTATCGGACTCACTTCTGTGGGCTTCAATTTGCAATTTTCAAATAAACGGACAATGTAATTTATTTATAAAGGATAGCCAATTGTGAAAACTTCATTTCTAAAATGTAGCCTATTTGTTAATTATAAACACAGATATTAATCATGCGACGATAATTAATGACATGCAGCTTACATTCTAAATTAAACTTGAGTCCCCAACGTTCGCATTCGTATTGTAACCAGGTCTTTTCTGCTTGCAGACTGAGTTGGCCTGCAGGCGCGTGAACATGAAGCCAAAACAAATATCAATCAAGAGTGTGTGTGGAAGAGATGAGAAGAGAAAAGAAATAAATTTATAAAACCAGACCAACAGCTCCTTTCTTTTTTTTTTTTTTTTTTTTGAAGAGCTGTTTGTGTTTAAATAAAAGAAGCCTGAGATAACTCTTTGAACAGAAATAATAAATAATCAGTGCATAAGAGAATTTTAAATTGAGAGTGTTCAAAAGCAATCAGAGAGAAGTGGTAGAAAAATATTGAAAAAAAAAAAAAACTGAAACCCAAAAAAAATAGTTTTAAATTAGCATTTTATAGGTAAATAGATTTTTTTATAATTTAAATACAAGCAAATTATGAGTCCGAATATTTGAGGTCCATCAAAGTTTTTGTTAGTATATATATATATGATCAAAAAGTAAGAATTTTTTTTTTTAATACTGTACGGTACTTGCTTTTCATCTATCCCGCAAATCCCGCATCGCCGGAATCATCAGGCGAGAACAGAAGAAAAGAAAACTTGCTTCTAATCTATCACAAAAACTATTTGTCGTTTTGTGATTGATGTTGTAAAATGCATAATATTTTGTGATTTAACACCTATTCCGGCCAGGGCCGTATTTAGGAATTTGCCGGCTGTATGCATTTATTGAAGAGAGGTTAAAGAAAGTGTCATTTTAATAATTACAATATATTTTAGACCAAAAGTCTCTACTTTGCCTAGTGGTAAACCCAGACTGCTTATGTCCCTGAATCAAGCAAAAAATGAGCTGAAAAAAAACCAAATTGTGTTTAACTGTTTTCTTTGAATAACGTGGTGTTGTTCATAAAAAATTTCTTTCAACCGAGGAAACAGTTAAATAAGTGTTATGCGTCGTTTGTCTGAGTCATTACGTGGTTTTTGCCAGTACAATAAATACTCGTCATGTTATTCTGGAGGACATAAAAAATATCCGACGATTTAATTACCAGCTTTTATGCGCCACACTCACATTTTATTTTGCAGATTATTCGAACGGTATCATACCTGGTCCTCTTCAGTACAAAAATACAATTTTTACACACTTCAAATCATATTTTTGAATTGAAGATGACCAGGCGTGATGGCGGTCGAATAATCTGCAAAATGAAAGGGACCAACCAAGGTTGGGGTAATATTCTCAAGATATTTCTTAAAAGACTGGTAGAAATGTTGGAAGAAGTGTAAATCAAATAGAAAGAGGATTCCTTTGAAGGAGGCAAAATTTTGTTTATTTTAAAGTAAAATTTCCCCTTACTTTTTGATCATAATAAAAAATCTAAAAATCTTTAAAGAGCCAAAATCAAATCACATTAGGATGAATTAATCCACAATTGTGAATATATGGAAAAAATATAAAATATGCTAATTTAAAATCCCCTATTGATAGAAAAAACTTTTTAGATAAATAAATAAAGAGAGAAAATAAAATAAAATACTCACGGGGAACGAGAGTGTCAGGAGGATATCGGAAGCTAAAAATCCAATCTTCTTCTACCTTGAGTACCCGACCCGTGATTCGTGCGTAGAATTCATAATTAGTTCGACCAAAAAGATTCGAAGCGCCGAAATTATCAATAAGAAATTTGATGATCCGCGTAGCTACCTGTAGAGCAGAGCCAGTCGTCAATCGTTTATTATTTAAAGAGTGGGTTTAAATTAATTTAAAAAAACACAAACAGAGAGAAAGAAAGAATATTTAGGCTATGAGTTTTTCAGCAGCAGGAGAACTGAACAAAGTTTACTAAATTTTAACTAAATAAAATTAAAATTTTATTTGTTGAAAGATTAGGAAACTTTGCACAAAAAAGAAGGATATAGCAGAAGATTTTCTATATATATATATATATGTAAGAATATAAGATGGCTATATAATAAATATATTTATATACAACTATATAAAAGAGAAAGGACTTTCTACAAAGTCAGTAAAATCCGGTTAATTATATTAGTTTTATATCTTGTATATATATATAACCGGGTCTCACCGAAGGGATAAATGGTAAGGGCAATTAATTAGTGAATAATTACTCACGCTCACTTCGGCCTTTAAAGCGGACAGACGGGCATAAAGAGAAGGGAATCAAATACAAAGCAGAATTAATTAAAACAATTCCAAAATTTAAAAAATTTTGATTTTATTAAAATTAAAACACAATTTCAAATTAAAAACGAAAATTTCCTTACAAAATTAATTTGCATTTTTCTTTATAAAAAACGCAAAATGAAAATGCATGTTTATAGATAAATGCAAATTAGTTTCATTTGAGGAAATTTGATTTTTTTTAGTTGGCTGAATATTTAAACTAAACAATTATTCAAAAACTTAGTTTTATGGCTGTGGAGATTTAATCACGATCCGAAGGAACTTTGCAGCCAGGTGAATAAATTTAAAAAATCTTTTATTTAATTTTTATTTGCCGAAGTTTCGGTCGCCAATCACGACCTTCATCAGGGCTAATAATTGTTAACTATACACCATCTTAGGTAGGTAAATACCTAAGATCGTGTATAGTTGACAATATTTGCCCTGATGGAGATCTTAATTGGTGATAAAAACGTCGGCGAATAAAAATTAAATAAAAGATTTTTTAAATTTAATCTCCTGGCTGCAAAGTTCCTTCGGATCCTGATTAAATAATTATTTAATTTTTTTTTTTTTTTAAGAACTAACTGAGAATTTATAAATATATATTTTTAAAAAATTCCTTGATAAAAATTTAATGAGGTGATTTGAAATCCATAATCCGCTTAAAGACAGTCGCTTCTTTGAGATGTAATATTTAATGCAATTCAACTTAATTAATATATTCATTTGGAACCCTTTTTATTTTGAACCTTGATGCCCTAAAATAAATTTTTAGGCAACCCGTCAATAAATTCTTGGTTTAAGCGAGGGGAGAGAATCTTTGAGTTTGTATCAAAAAACAAGAGCTTTGCCTTCTCTTTAAGGGTTTTTAATAACAAAATTGCAATAATAAAGAAACAAAAGGAAGAAATTTCAATGAAAAGATGAAGGAAAGGATTTTTTTAAAAATATATATATTTAAAAATGTTCGTCTCCTTCTTTTGCTCAATTCCCAAAAAATTTCAAATATGGATAATATATTATTAATATTGGTCCGAAGGGAAAAAAAAGTTAATAAATTAATGTATTAAATTTTTTTAAGCATACTAATTCATATCTATGTACATGAATGAATTTTTTGAAGGCTTCTTATTTCTTAAAATTATTCGTTATATCTATCTATCTATTCAGCTAATCTATTAAGCAATTACAACAATTTATGGACAGCAAATATGACTTTATTCTTCTTCACTTGTCTAATTTTAACCAAGACGTAGACCGTATGAAAGTAGATCTCTACAGCTCTAGGAAGGAATTTCCAGCTTATCGGTGTTCAAAGACAATTATGCATTTATTTGTCGAATTTGTTTAATAGTCAATCAATTTATGAAAAATTCTTAATCGTAAAATAAATTAAAAACCTCCTGGACGTTTTTTTTAAAAGAAATTCGAGGCTGATCTTTCTTCCTACTGGTTTTCAGAGATTTCATCTCGTTTATTAGCGGGTTTCCACTGGCATAAAAATATTATATTTTCCACGAATGTAGAATTGTTCTTTTTTCGGCACGCTTGATTGAAAAACACAATAGTGTTTTTTTATATTTGACCTTATATTTCGAAGCCACTCCCGGCTCTTCTTCATCAAAGTTTAACTAGAATATAAAACAATATAAAACAAAAATTATATAAAACAAAAATTTGACTTTTATCAATGTGACATGAGAGATAAAACTTTTTTATAAAATTTTCAATATTTGCATTTAAATTTGCGCCCCCCCCCCCCCTACCAAAAAAAATTATATTTTATTATATATTTCCCTGGACCAATTCCAACCCCCCACGCCCTCTCCACTCTAGAGCGGGCGCTGTGGCCAGATGACTCTAGATAAATAATAGATTGTAAATATTTCTTTCAATAACAAAAAAATATCTAATATTATTTTTAGATAAGTTTGTTATTTTTTGTCTTCACTACAATTATTAATATGAATAATAAAATTTTTGTTGTAAAAATATAAACGCTGCCACCTCCCCTTTCTTTAATGCTCCCAGCACCCCCCCCCCCCCTCTTGTTACAGCACTGACCAAATGCAAGCGTCATCGCTTAAAGAGTGCTTGCCTCTTAATATAATATGAATGATAATTTTATTTAAATTTATCTCTTATGACATCTTAATAAAAATCAAAACGTTGTTTTATATTCTAAAGTTGAACGCCTCTGTTGAAGAAGAGCCTCCAGTAGCTAGGAAATTCACTATAAGGTCAAATAAAACTCATTGAAACAATACATCATTCAATGACGAAAAAAATCGCCATTCTACATTTTTATTAGTCATCTCGGCGTCACTCTACATCGACGATTATTATATTTTTATATAATAATCTAACTCACCTATTCTCAATCGACATGTAGCGAATTATCCAATTTGATGAAATGGGCAGATCATTAAACAATTCCGACAAATCCGTCCCAATAAAAGATGATGGTTCGCTATTTTTCAAAATAAAATAATTGAAAAATAGAGCAGTTCGCATGAGTATGATTTCAATTTCATTTAACTCGTTGTAAAAGAAAATGTTTTAAAGTCATTTGCTCACCATAAAGTGTTTTTTTATTTCTAATATCTCTTTCTTTAGAACTAGGCTAGGTAATAAATGAATCTTTAAAAAAAATCCAATACCTGAATTTTGATGACCAAGATAATTTTTTAATACAGATAAATAAAATAATTTTTATTATATACTCCTATATAGAATGATTTAAGTATTAATGCAGTCTTCCAAATTATTCAAGATTCTTTTAATGAGCCTCTCCATTTTCTCTTGGACCCAAAAATGACTAAATACCGTATGTCAATTAAATTTCACCTCATATATTAAAATTATTATAACACACGAATAAGTATTTAACCAAAATATCAAAATAAAATGAAATTTCAGACTATTTTTTGTCTATACAAACTCATTGAAACGTTATTAGCACCCTTTTATTATTATTTACTGTTTTCAAATAAATAAATTCGTTTTAAATAATGAGATGATCATTAAAAGAAAAGTTTGCTTTTTTGGTTGACTGTATATATACAGTACACTATTAAAAAATATTTTTTGTTAAAACGCTATTGTTGTGTGTATAATTTTTTTTTCAGACACGTTTTCAGAAGATCAAAAGAAAAACTAAGAGATATTTTTTTAATTAAAAATATTTCTTGCATCAGGCTTTATTAATCAATGAGTGAATCTTGGAAAAATCTTTATAAAAAGAAAGATCTAAATATTTTCTTTCCATTTGATGAAGTCTCTTTTTATTTGTCCAAACAGTTCAACAAACCGTAAAGTTTTTTTTTTTTTTTAATGAGTTATAAAGGAATTTATTATTTAGTGATATTTAATGAGTTTCTATACTTTCTAAAAAGAAAAAAAAACGGATTTATATAATAGGTAAATGAATTAGAATTTTATCATTAAAAATAAATTTTTCATAATTAGTTATTGATTTTTTTTTCTTTTAGAATATTTTTAGCGAAAAATTTTAAATTTTATTTTCTTGTTTATGTTTCCATATCAAAAAAATGTCATGCTTGAAATAATCTAAAAAAAAAAAATAACCTTGAAAAATAAACATGCAAAAAATATAATACATGGAATAAGTTTCTATTCAATAATGCTATTTTTGTAAATTATATATATATATAATATTAGTCATTATAAGGAAAAGAAACTTATTTAAAAAAAAAACTCTATTTTTTTTTTTTTTAATTAAAAGCAAAATCTAATATATATATATAAATATTTTCATGCTAAAATGAATGAATATATATATTTATAAAATGGATGAATTAATTTAATTATAAGATGAGATTGTGTGACAAAAGTTTTTTTTTTTTTTTGAATGAAATTTGTTTATCAAAATGCGTGGATCTTGAAATGTAAAAATAAAATTTTATTAATCAGCTCAAACAAAAAAACTAATTTCCTCTAGGCTTTCATCTTGTCTCTTCGAAAACAAAACCTATATAAGTTTGAAAGAAAATAATAATAGTGGATGCTGGGCATGGGCGTATCCAGGGAGGGCAGCTGCCCCCCCCCCCCCCTTCCAAACTTGAAATAAAAATGAAAAACAAAAAATATAAATACATTTTTACCTTATTGTAAATGTCTATTATATATAGATTTTATTAATAAATTGTATTCCTTCTTTGGTTATTGTGTACTTTTGCATGTCAACCATGGCCTCCCCTGCCCCATGATAGAGGTTGAATTCAAAAAGTTGCCCCCTTTCCGTTTTGAAATGGATACGCCCTATGAGCTGGGCATTGGGGTTTAAACCCCCCACTCCTCTCCCATGGAATCTGGACCAAGATCTGAAGCAGCAAAATCTTTGTATAATTGAGACCAGCAGCCCTACACCTGACGTCCTTTATTTAGCAGATATTTTGAAGTACAGTGAACGCCAAAGTTAAGTCCCAACCATGCGTTTTCTACTTGTGATTATTTCATTGTTTTTATAAAAGAAAATGAAAATCTTTATTGCAAATTTTCTAGGTTTGAACCATAAAAGTAAAAATACATTTTTTTTTAAAAACAATGAAATAATCACACTTAGAAATCGCATGGGTGGGGGGCTTGACTTTGGCGTTCACTGTACATAACCTGCCTCATGATCCGTGAGGATATGTATGGTGGGCTTAGTCTAGACTTTTTAAATGCCTTAGGGGCTTTATACATGTTAGGGTGTGAGTGTGCCTTTTATAAGCAGATGTCCGCTCTGTATCTAGTGCAGAAGACTAGGCACTAGACATATAAAGCCCCCTAAGGCATTTAAAACACCACCATACATATCCTCAAGGCACTGATTCTGAGGCACGTTATGTGCTTCAAAATATCTGCTAAATAAAGGACGTCAGGTGGAGCGATAATTGCTGGTTGTTTGTTCTTGGAGAACCCATCCCTCTATTCATTCGAGCCTAATATATAACCTTTGTATCATTATTACTTAAAAGATCTCAAGATTATTATAACAAATTCATTTTTAAATTTTATTGGCAAAATGACAGTGAAACTCTTTTTCTTAAATTTAATTTATGTTAAAACTGTTCCCCTTCTATAATTTGAAGGGAAAGGATCCATAGAAGCCCGGTAATATTTATTGAAAACCATGAATTTCTCACATCCGTGGAACAAATCTTTTGAAATTTAGAACAAATTAAATAACTGTTAGCAATCAAGTTTCAAGCTATAAGAAAGAAGATCCAATTATAGATCCCCTCTCCCCGATCATAAACTTCTGGGTACGCCTATGCTGTATATATATATATTATATATGAGAAAATGCAGCGATGTAAATCTAAATCTTTAATAAGCATTATTTGATGTTCAGAAGAACATAAGGCTTATTTCCATTAAGGAAAATACACACATTGCCTAAATTTTTTTCAAAAACAAATAAAAAAAAAGGGAAGACATTTGTCACACAATTATTTGTTTTTAAAAACTTAAAAGTGTATGAAATTTATTTAAATTTTTATATATCATATTTATAAAAATATGAAGCGTGCTTACCTTGAATCGCATGACATCTTCCATTTTAGCTGCTTTCCCATCTGCAACGCAAGAATGAAGAAACGAAGGGGCGACACTAACGCCAAGCGCCTCGCTGGTCATCCCCGTCCCTGCTTTCTCAGCACAAGTGGCAATCACACGAAATGTCCCAAAAAGAAGAACTAGAAGTCGTTGCGTGTAGGCGGGCAGTGACATTACTAATCTGAAATCACAAGCATTCAAATGAAAAATTTAGCTAAATGAAAACAAAAAACAATATACGTATTATTAATTATTTTTCTAAGGTAAAAAATTAAGAAAAATACATCCAATTATGTCTTATGGAGAAATTTGTAAAATAATTTAAATTTTTTTTTTTTGGAACTAGTTTCTTAAGCGCCCCATATACGCCGTACTTTGGCAAGCGAACCCGGCTCCTAGAACGAGCCAAATCTGCAAATGTGTGGGCTCTCACGAGCCGAGTCGAGCCAAAATCAACCATGGTTTGCATAATCTGAGGCTCGAGCCCGATCTGTGAGAGCCCGCACACTTGAAGATCTGCTCCCGAGCCGAGCCGGACAGAAGGCCCAGACGGATCTGTCCAGGCTCGGCTCGGCTCGGCTCTTGAGAACCCACACACTTGCGGATTTGGCTCGTTTGAAGGCGGGCCAAGCCGGGCTCACGTACCAAAGTACGGCGTGTATGGGGTGCTTTAGTCAGAAGAACTATAAAGACCAATGATATAGTGGGGCTAACTCCTCCGAAATCTCAAAAAATAAATTTATAAATAAAAATATAATATTAAAATTTTAAATGTTGTTAGAAATTATCAAAAATTCTTTAAAAGTGGAGGTTTGGGGCAAAAATCAAAACATAAATAGATAATAAAACAATGAAATTCAAAGAGACTCGAACATCAATTTGTAGAGATTTAAAGAGATGTAGAATATATATATATATATATATATATAAATTATTTTTTTAAAGTCTTTTCGGCGGACATCTTAGGCCATATAGACTCTGAACGATATTCAAATATTACGATACAATTTATCCAGACACATTTATTTACATCATTTGGTATCCAAAAGATTTAAATAAAAACATGAACGATATGTTAAACCGTATTTCACATATTTAAAAAAATTATTTAAACTAACAAGGCAGTGATAATTAAAGAAAATCTTCTATAATTTCACCTGTGAATATGATCCCGCTGTTCTTCAATACTGGCCAATTCAATTATAGTAAAGAGTTGACGTTCACCATCACGGCCAAAAATACCGCCTGGCAATTTTCGTAGGAACTTTTTAAGCACGGAGGCTATTGTATATACTGAAAAGTTGTCCATGTTGACTAATCGTCCTGCCTAGAATTAAAGAATTTTATTTAAAAAAATTTACATTTAAATAGAAAAAAAGATGATTAAATTACTTGAAGAAAATGAATTAATTTCTTCATATTTCCTTGATGGCCTGGTGCACGGAAGACATCCTTTTTCATTGGAGCCTCTTTATTTAATTTTAATATTAATACCTAAAAAAAAGAATATATTAAAAAAAAAATGACATGTTGAAATAAAATTTAAAAATAAAATACGTACAAGTAATGGTCCGGGTATATCGTTCTTACACACTTCTTCCAAAGGTACTCCGAATTTGACTCTAAAAGGCGAAAAAAAAACAAACAAATTTAAATTAAATAGATTAATATCTCGCTTGTCAGTATAATTCTAATAAATCCCCTTATCTATTTATATAATTTTTGTTATTAATAATTACACGAATTTCAATTCTACTTCCAAGATGAATGGATTCAGAAATCATTTAAAAATTAATTGTATAGTATTTTAAAGTTTTATATATATATATATATATATTTGAAAACTGCAATGAAATGAAAAAATTTTCTGAACTAAAGTGGCTCTTGAAATGGAAGTTTAAAACTTTTTTTTTATTGATCTCCTCAAGTCTCTATATTGAGGAAATCCAGGAAAATTAGTTTTATAAAGAAAAACGATACCAAAACAACAAAACGGTACCAATTAAATAAGAGGATTATCCTATGTAGCCTCCATCAACAGTCACAATTTGCTCAAGTACGATTTACCCTCATCGTGTTTATTAATGTTCATAAAGGACAGGGAGGCTTTCGCGGAAATCTTTGATTTTGCAACGACTCACATATAATAGTCAAGGAGGATGGCAGTCGAGACTGGAGCCACAAATCGGGGGATCAGGGTAAAGCATGTGAATGAAAAGCAAAACCCGAGTTTTTAAATAAATAATTGGGGCATCCCACGGACCTGCAAACGAGTATACGGGGAAGGGGGGCATGGGACCATCCTTCCCTGGAAGGCCCCATATTGTCTCAATTTTTCTTGGGGGGGGTAGGGGGGTCACCCTTCCCCCTCTGGACCTCCCTAGTTACCTCCATGGGAGCACCTATCTCAATTTTGAGAAATAAAATTGTCTAATACTAATCTCTGAATCTTGATGAATATGTGAATTTGGCGCAAATGTTATTCGTTCTAACTATTACCTTCCCTCCACCCTAGAAACCTGAGCCCCATTTGCAAGGACCAGACAGACGGTACGATATCATCAATGAAATATTGACATCCAGATTACAAATATATATTAAATGTAAGTGAATTCGTTTAAGTTTTTATATAATTTTGAAAGAATAAAATAATATAGTTTTATTGTAATAAAGAAAAATCACTTTTAAAAAATAAAGCATGCAACTATCTATCTATTAAAATGGTTTGAGTTAGTAATTAACAGACAAGAAAAAGCCACCAAAAGAGGAAAGAAAAAGAGTGAGAGATATGTTTAAATGGAATAGAATACTTTTCAAGCCTTCTTGGATATGGCACGGATGTTGGATGTCCACACGAAGTGACAACATTGCCTAGAGTTGCTGCTCGCCTATGCATCCTTTGCGCCCAGCTGCTCATCCTGAATTAAATGCAAATAAACAAACAATTGCAACAATCAACCATAGATTGATTATATCTCAGAAACTTGATTAATTGTTACGCACAATTAACTATGATTTTAATTGTTGAAGTGAAATTCTCATTCAAAAACAATAAATTGGTATAAATAATGACAAGTTGTCTCTACCTTGACTTGGCTGGAGGAGAAATGGTGGTGGCTTAGCCTCATCAAATTTTTGCTGCATTGGAAAGTGACACGATTGAACACAGCCTGGGTGGATTTGAGATCATTAAATTAATTAAATAATAAGTTGTGCCATTAACCACACCTTCCATTTCATTTTTCAAAAAATCAATATGGCTGTCGACTGTAAATTTAACTCGAGTGACTCGCCACCGCCGACACCGCCACCGTCCCCGTCGCTCTGCTCTCGTCGGCCCCCCCCCCCCACCTGCCTCCCCGCTATCCGCCCTTCTTGTTATCAAAACAAAAGGAGGGGAAGCCACTTTTAATTAACTCTTTAATAATATCTAATGAAATAGGAAACTCACTTTAAAAATATATTTTTTTTTATTTTCTTCAGAACAAAAATTCTTATAAGAATATAAATTATTGATATGATTTATATTCTTTGGCATATTCACATGATTTTTAATTTTAATTTATTTTCAATAAATATTACATTTTTTTAATTTCTTCTGAAAATTTTTTAAATTTATATAAGCAATGATAAATGATAAAGTAGACGGAAAACTATTTTTTGGAGTTGGAGTTTATTATTTCTGACAGTGCTTAAAATTTTACCACTTTATTTCTTTTTATATAAGTTATTTATTTATTTTACAATTATCCATATTAAAAACTAGAAATTTTTTTAAATATCCCGCCTGTGTAATTAAATAATAAATTTTAATGTATTATAATTTAAAATTACTTATTCTTTTTTTAATTATGTTAATAATATTTAGTTTTAAAATTTTTTTTTAAAATAAAAATTGTTTTGACTTGCTCTTCTTCTGAAATTGTTTTTCACTCATTTCTCAATGATGATTCATAATTTTTCGATTCTCTTAAATTAAATTTATTAATAAGCTCTTAATTTCATTTGTACTAATAAAATAGAATAAGTAAGTTGTTTCTTAAATATAGATATTTTTTATCTTCTAATTTCCCGATCATTTATAGAAAAAAGAAGAAAAGCAAGCGCGAGTCTAACCTTTCCCGTGAGTCATCGGTCATCAGCTTTGATCGCTTGCAGCCCATCTGATTGATTGACAAACAGACAGACGTCATTCGTTCTTTCTTTTCATCTTAATTGGATAAAGAATTTGCTTTTACTCCAGAGTTTTATTCAAAGTCTTTTCGCAATGTTTAAATCCTCAGCTTTTGACAAATTACTTGGTAAAAATTAGATTAATTTAATTTTTAGTTATTTTAATTTAATTGTTTTTATTTTTTTTGTAGAAAAAGCTACCAGCAATTATAAATTGGAACCCGATTGGCCTCTTATTATGCAAATATGTGATTCCATACGACAGAATGATACCCAGTAAGTTTAATTAATTGATATATAAAAGACAAATGTTTTAATTTTTAAATTTTTTCCAGGCCACGTTATGCAATTGCGGCTATAAAGAAAAAACTCGTGAATACCAATCCTCATACTGCAATGTTTGCTCTTTTGGTATGAATACGACATTTTAATAATTTAAAATGATTATTTAATGACATTCTCTCTTTTTTTTGAACGACAGGTTCTTGAATCGTGTGTCAAAAATTGTGGAGCTCCAATTCATGATGAAGTCTGCTCCAAGAGTTACATGGAACAGCTGCGAGAAATTGTCAAAGCCACACCACACGAACAAGTGAAAAATAAAATGTTAGAATTATTGCAAGCTTGGGCGTATGCTTTTAGAAATAATAAAAAATATCGTGCAGTTCAGGTAATAAAACCTTATATATATATATATAATATATATATATATATATATTGATTAAACTTCCACGTGTTAAAATACCCTTCACAGCAGTCCGAAATATTTTTCCCTTTTAATTAACATGATTTCGTTTTATTTTTTTAAGGATACGGTCAACATAATGAAAGCAGAAAACTATAAATTCCCAACGTTAAAGGAATCGGACGCAATGTTTTCAGCAGATTCGGCTCCTCAGTGGGCCCAAGGTGAAGTGTGTCATCGTTGTCGAGTTACCTTCAGTCTAGTTCAAAGAAAGGTATTAAACATTTTCTATTTTGGAGCAAAAAATTTAAAAGTAACAGTGCAGTTTTTTAAAAAAGTCCTGTAGATGTATATATATAGAAAATTTCACTTCACAAACTCCCGGAACTTATATAGACTATTTGTATATTAGGGGCCATCCAATAATTACGTCACACCTGAAAGGGGGGAGGGTATCACCAGAATGTGACATGGGGCAGAGGGAGTGAAAAACCTTGGGACGTCACATTTCAAAATTCGAGATGCCCAAACGCGAAATTTATAGGTGAACAAAAAACTTTTAAATATTTACCAACGCAATCTATATTTTTTAATACTTTAGCACCCTCGCTATGAGATTATTTATAATTATTATAATTAGCATAATTAGGTGTCTATTATTGAAAAAATTGAAAAAAAAAAAAAAAAAAAAATCGAAATCAGTTGACATCTTCCAGCCGCGCATAGGCCCTAAATTTTGACAAAAAAAAAAAATTTTTGCGATAATTTTTTTAATTTTTGACTTATTGTTAGATGTTTTCTTAGTGTAATAGTTTGTAACGTCTTCAAAAAGAACCTAAAAACATTGTGTTTTAATTTGGTTTAGATCTTCCGGTCGCGCATAAGCTCAAAAATTTGCGAAAATAATGTAAAAGTTACATTTTTACGAGTTTTTTTTTTATATCTTTAATATACTTTTTTTAACGTAATAGTTAGAGTATTTTTATTTTTGAACATGAGAACATTATTGTTTATTATGGTGTGAATTCAAAAATTAAAAAAATAATCCCAAAAATGAAGTTTTTTGTCAAACTTTAGGGCCTATGCGCGAACGGAAGATGTCAAACCGATTTTGATTATTTTTTTTTTTTTTTTGTCTCTATAATTCGCAACCTTTTCCCGCTATTACAACTTCGAAATAAAAAATGAGTTTTTTCGGCGCCCAAACTATTGTATATATATATACATAAACGTTCTGGAAGTCTAGCGCCTGATTGAGAAAACCTTTCTTACCATCTATCTGTCATCCCATTGAATAAGTGGTTAAGTCAATTTTGTCTACTTTTAAGGGCACTTGTAAAGTTTACGAAACTGTAGATTTAGATCTACTATAAACAATCTTTATTCTTGCAATCAAAATGTTCATTTTTTTCTTCTTTTCTAGCACCATTGCCGTGCCTGTGGCGAAGTGTTTTGTGGCCAATGTAGCTCTCGTAGTTCAACATTACCAAAATTCGGAATTGAAAAAGAAGTTAGAGTTTGTGACGCCTGTTACGAACAAGTGAATAAGTAAGTAATAATAAATAAATATTTTTGTTTGCTAATAAAAAACAAGAGTCTAATATTAATTTATATACATGTATATTTTTTTTAAAGGCCAAAACCCGCATCAAAAGTGGAAGCTGACCTTCCCGATGAATATGTGTCAAGCTCTCTTTCACAACAAAATCAGGTATGTAAATTCATCTTCACAAATTTAATCATTTATTTAAAAGCCCTCAAATTTCTCCATCACTAGAATTAAAATTTAACATTTGATTGTTTTATTTCAATAAATTTTATATTCACGTATTATCAATTAATTTTTGGCCAGAAAACAAAAATGTGCATATTATCCGTCTATTTGTAAATATTTCTAGTCAAAATCTTAGAATATAATTAAATAAATAAAAAAGCAAACGTGTGGTGTCTTGGGTCCCCCACCAGGAACGAAGTTCCTCACGCCTTTTCTTCAACTTCGAATATAATTTAATATGAATGTTATTTAAAAAATCTGGTATAACTGGTCGCACAGCACACTTACCTTTGGTAAGAGAAAGTTGACAATTTAAAGAGCATCGAAAAAATAATTGATTTATAAATTTTAATTAAAATCTTTTGAGCGAATTTTGTGAAAATCGAAAAAAACCTAAAAAAGTACATCAGTAAAGTACTAGTACTATTTGACAGATTTTGTTCAAAAGCTTCGTGTCACGTCCCAGAGGGGGCGCCTAAGTTAAATATAAAATTTCAACTTTCTAGCTCTTTTAGTTCTTGAGATATTTTGTTCACAGACAGACAGACACACACATACAGACAGACAGACAGACCATTTTGTAGAAAAAGATAGAGAGAAGATGGGCGTGACTTCGGCTAAGCTCGTCTTCCTCCGCCGTCGCTCGGGCGCTGGAACGCATTTTTTGTTACGTGACGATTTCTGCCAATCCACCCCCGTAAGCCGCGTTAAAAAACTTCGTTCCATTAATTTAATTTCATTAGTACAAAAGTAAAAATCTGGTGTGACTGGTCGGTCAGCACACAACTTTCTCTTACCTTCGGTAATTGAAAGTGTTCTATGCTTGTCACACCAGATTTATTGTGTCGACATGTATTTAGTTTCCGCCGATTTATTAGAATTTAAGATGTAACACATTCCCCCCCCCCCCCCCCGTGGTCGAGATGCTAGAGTTGTTGATGAATGTCAATAATGTTAGTCTTTTATTTTTTTAAAGGAGCCTGTACACGAGCTAAATTTTTGCTCGAGATTTGCAATCCCTCCTTATAATATACGAGACGCTACAAACGAAGCAGATGGGCACAGAGAAAATGAATTTTCTAGTCTTGGAGAATACATAGCTGATAAGCTTTTGTCTTATGATAGGCGAACTCGTGCTCATGTACAGTTGGAAATAAGCAAAATTTTAAATGAGGCAGATATGAAGATGCTACAGGAGTAGCCACCACTTTCCATAGAAATTCAACAGAAGAGTCCAAACCTACCTTTTTCCCCTTCTAATCAACTAGTTCTAATATTTGTAATAGTGAGTGAACTTATCAAAATTTTGTATTTGAATTTGTGGAGTAGGCCCTAATTATTTATATTTTTTTCTTACTTATCAAAATCTTGTATTTAAATTTGTGGAGTAGGCCCTAATTATTTATATTTTTTTCTTAAATAAAAAAATTTGTTTTTACCTACTTTTATGACTTCTTTCATTCCTTTTATTAAAGCTGCACATACTTCCGGAACTATTCGAGATATAATACAATCTGATAGTCAGAGCAAGTACATCATTGATTTGTACGAGTCTCCAGTTGCCAAAAATCGAAGGGTTATAGCCAATCTTGAATTGTCTTTTTTGGCAATATTGGGACCGATTTTGTTATTTAGAAACTCAAAATCTCCCTTTGTCATTCTGCTGAAATTTTTAAATAAATAATCATCCAGTAATAATTAATTACTTAAAAAATTGTGAAGAATCTTTCGCATATTTAAATATGGTCTGATCCAGAATCTTCGTTTTTTTTTTTTTCGTCTTGTTAGCAATTATTATATAAGCCGCACTAACAAGAACTTTTCAGTCGGACATTTTTTCTAAACGTGTATGCACGAAATTTTCGGGCAACACTGTTGTTAAAACATTGCCGAGAAATATTTGGATATACATTGCCCAGGAATATTTCGGAAACATATTGCCCAAAAATATTGTTAGTCACTGTTTTGGGAAACATTGCCAGGCAATTACTGTGTATAGTCTTCTTAAAACACACTTTTTTCCCACACACACACACACACAGTCTTTTCGGCAACTCTGGCCATATAAGACTTTTAAGATACTCAATATTTTAATAATATATCTATTGGGGGTCCAGGCAAATTTTTTTTTAAAGCCATTTGGTATCATCATCGGCTTGCCTGGGATCCGAACCCGCGATCATTTGTATAAAAGACCGTGACGCTAGCAACTACACCAAGGCCCGAGGGCAATGATAGTGTTAAAGGCCCCTGTTCCAGAGAGTCCGATGAATATTTATTGGATACCAAATGGTATAAATAAATGTGCCTGGATCCTCTAATATACCGCATATAAATAATTTTGTATCTTTAAAGTCTATATGCCCTAAGATGCCGAAAAGACTAAAAAGATGTAAAATTTATAAACGGACCTGTGACTCAGGGCTAGATTGAAATAAATAGGGACAGAATCTATATGGCCTCAGATGGCGAAAAAGTCCATAAATAAAAAAAAAAAATGAAAAAGAAAACTAAATGGCCTCAGTAGCCAAAAATGTAAAAATTAAAAAAAAGTCTCAAAATTGACTAAAGTCGAAAAGACTTTTTTTCCGCTCTACTCATGACCACTAATTGAGAAAGTTCTCATTCACACTCACACTCACACACAAATTCACACTGTTTTTTCGGCAACTCAGGCCATTTAAGACTTTAGACGATAACCGTTATTATATAAATATACATATAGGGGTCCAGGCATTCTTATTTAAGCCATTTGGTATCCAAGTGACTTAAATAAAATCATCGGACTGCCTGGGTCCGAACCCGCGACGTTTGGTATACGAGGTTAGCACACTAACCTCTACACCAAGCCCCGAGGGCAATTGAGAAAGTTGAAGTTGAGTACCCCCATGCGTTTCTCGATGTGATTATTTCATTCAATCATTAATGTGTTTCTATATAAGTTTGAAACAAATTTTATGAAAAGTGTTTATTTTAAATTTCTAATATAAAATTTACATCTTCCATCACAAAAAACAATGAAATAATCACATTAGTGGGTTTAAACTTTCCTTCTCACTGTCCATTAGCATTTATTCCTTTTTACTATTTTATTATAGAAATAAAAAATAAAATATTCTAAATTGAAATTGTAAATCTTTAGGCTGCTCCTCCACGAAAATCTGAAGATGAACTTCGCGAAGAGGAAGAATTGCAACTTGCTTTGGCTCTTTCTAAAAGTGAAGCTGAAGAAAAAGAAAAAATGGTAAACTTAACATAAATCTTTTAAGTAGTAAAAAAAAGTAGCGCAAGTGAGTAAGTCGTCGATTTGTTAACAGGATGAAGAGAACAAGTACAGGTGCGGCAAATAAAGAGAGCCTTTGGATGCCAAATGCCGAAAAGGAGACGTTCCGGACAAAATTTAATTGGCAATCCTCAGACCTTTTGTGCCGTAACAGCAATGACAACTTTGTGCCTAATTAAATTATAAGCCTACAAGGACTGAGGATGGACAAATAAATTTTGTCCGAAACGTCTCCTTTTCGGTATTTGGCTCTCTTTATTTGCTGCACCTCTACTTGCTCTCTTCCATCCCGATAACATCAACAGCAACTTCCCTTCGACAAATATTATTCTACCTTAGGGAACTGTTGTGAAGACCTAAAAAATTTCATTTTTTAATTTTGATTAAATTTTACACCATTTTTATTTAGAAAGATATATGTATATATCTTAAAGTGCTCTTTACAAATATTTTTTTTATAATGGTGTAGAGACTTTGAATAAATTTGGAAAAAAAAATATTTAGAATTCTTGTATGTTTATTTGTTGATGTCTGTCTGGTTGTCAATGTCTGGAGCACACCGATACCCTGGATAGGCTGGAGATTCCGGTTTCGATTCTCTGGGGCCACGAGACGTTGAGTCTACCAACAAATAAACATCACACAAAAATTGTCAAACATTCCTAGCACTTGAAGTATTTATCGCCCCCCCCCCCCACCCCCACCCCGAAATATCCGAATGGCCCTGGAGTGCGAAAAAATATAGTTCCGCAAAAAAAACTTTTTCCCCACAGGGCGGGAAACAAAATTTTTCTGCAGGGTGGAAAACTTTGGTTCCGCAAAAGAAAAAATGTTTCTCAAAAAATTTCGTGTGAAAAAAAATTTAGTTTCTTAAAAAAAAAGTTTTCCACAGAAAAATTTTTGAGTTCAGCCCCCCCCCCCCCCCCTCGAAAAATATTTCTATATACGCCCCTGATTAATTATGACTTGGATCCAATACTACTTTCTCCCTATATATTAATGTAAATAGATAAGGGAAAGTAACGGAATTTGTATAAACAAATTGATTGAAAATGATCATTTCACGAAATTATTGTATCTAAAACTTGAAAAAAAAAAAAATAATGAATTTCTTTTATTAATTGCAATATATTTTTATTATTTTCAGAAAAAACTAACGACAAGTTCGCTGCTTTCGGGTGGAGGTCGCACCGTTCGTCAACATTCCCCGCCACCTACCAACAACCAATTGGTCAGTCTTCACTTTTTTATCTATTTTTTTTTTATTATCTAAACACGGCATGCTTATCTTATCTTTGCTAATAAAGAGAATGAATAACCTATTCATAGCGTCAAATGCTATGAAAAACATCACTCTAACTAACATGCATGCTAAATTACAGGATAAACTTGTCGTGTGTGTGATTGATTCATCAAGGCCCTCAATTTATCTAAATTAAAAAACATTCTTTCTTCTTACGTTCAATCAATTTCTCTAAAAAAAAAAAAATTATCTTGCTGACAGGAGTCAAATACCCATGAAGAGGACGACATGGACCCTGAATTGGCTCGATATTTGAATCGGGCTCTTTGGGAACGTCGAGAGTCTTCTAATCGTGATACAAACCAACATCCTTTAGGCTTATCTGTTGAACAGACGCCATCAGCCCCTTCAACCATCATCAGCCCTAGTCTTGCTTTAAAGGTATTTTCATTTTTCATGTAAACCATTTTTTTTTTAGAGCTGCAAGAATTCCAATCTCTACGCTCAAATAAAACAATAAAAAATTTAACCTGTCGTTAGCTGGATGTCATATGACAGACAAATTAGAAAAAACTTCAAAAAAAATAAAAATTTATTTTTATTAAAGTTGAATTTAAAAGCCATATTTTATTTTTTTTTAAACCCTTTTCGGCTACTAGAGGCCATTTAGGGGTTATTAATTTATTTACATAATTCAAATACAATAGAACCGATGGCTACCGGGGGACGTTTCACACGCTGATTGCTCGGGGTCACCAATCCCGAGCTTTCGCCGCGCTCGACATTGCTTAACGATTGTGGTGACTGTTGCTCTTTTCCGTTACCAGACTCACTATTTAAAAAATTTTTATTATAACAATTGATGATTAATAATTAAACATTATTTAATTAAACAACAATAACTTATTAATGCTACATTATTTATCGATATAATTAATTAATAATAATATTTTACCCATTGTTAAAACTTCAAAAATTTTTTGGCCAAAATAATTATTAATAAATTTAAAATAAAACATAAATCCTCATTTTATTTTGCACTTTTTATTTCCAAATATACAAAATTTCTTTGGGATAGCTAAAATTTTACTTTTTTCAATATACTCCTCATGGCATCTTCTATAATATATTTATAATTAAGTTTTCACGTTAAACAAATAAATAATTCTATTTGTTGACTTATAACTGGAGGGAACATCGAGTGAATTATATCAATAAATATGAACGCACAAAACAGACTTGAATTTCTCCAAAAATTGTAATATATTGAAATGATTTATAGTAAAACTACTAAAATTTGTATATCAAAAATGTTTCTCATTTATATTTGCATTAGAATTAAGCCAAATATTTATTTATTTCAGTATAAAGAAGTGAGTGAGGGGCGTTCGTCCTCATAGCAAGTATTGGAACTAGATTTCGTTAGGATAATTAATTATATTTGCCCACTTACTATTACACCAAACATTTAATCATTTTATTTATTTATTTTTTTTTTTAAGGAAAATGGGGAGGCCGACGCCGAGATTGATGAATTTGTGACAACTCTTCGTAGTCAATTAGAGATATTCGTAAACCGCATGAAATCCAATTCATCGCGTGGTCGAAGCATCGCTAATGACACCTCTGTGCAAACTCTTTTTATGAACATTACAGCCATGCATTCGAGACTCCTCAGATGCATTCAAAAACAAGACGATCAAAGAGGTAATTGTTGTTACTAGAGGATTGAATATTTTCTCTACATGAATGCAGTCTACGCTTTTCCGGTGTGGGCTTTGCTCTTCACTTCAATTTTAATATATCTGACGTGGAAACTAAATGTGTGCGAACAGTCACACCAGATTTTTTCTTGTAAAGGGAATTTATTATATTGTATAATTCCTTCGTTTTGGTCAAATTATCAAGGAAACTCAACGATAAATTTTGTTGAGTAGAGCGGGTGACCCTTTCCTTCTAAAAAAAATTTAAAACAAACTTGTTAAAATTTCATGAATTGAGCTCTTATAGTATCTAAGATAATTCGTCATGGGTTTTTAGAATACCGCACATATTCAGGGGCCGCTGCGACTTTCTTAACGAAATCATATTCATTAATCCCTTTGAAGGTTGCTCTACAACCTCAAATGAATTTCTTGGCTCATGTAGTTATGAGTAGAGAGCGGAAAAAAAGTCTTTCGACTTTTTCAATTTTGAGACTTTTCCAGATTTTTTTAGATATCTCCACTGATCTCACAAGAAGAAACGTTTTTTGAGATTTTCAAAAACGACTTTTGCGACTTTTTTGGCTCTTTTTTGCCTCTCAGAGACTTTTTTGAAAAAAACTACTTTTATGACCGACTTTTGATGTTTCACATCTTTAATTCTAATATATCGGCGGAAACTACCTACCAGGTATACATCGACAAAAAAATCTGGTGTGACAAGCACAATACACTTTCAATTACCGAAGGTTCGAGAAAGTTGTATACTGTGCGACCAGTCACACCAGATTTTTACTTTTGTACTAATTAAAAATTCTAAATATTCTGCCATATTTCGGTTATCGATAGATATGCTCTCTATTTCTTTTACTTTCTCATATTATTAATTGAAGTGTGTCTGGAAGAAGGGCATATGTTACATTTTTCAAATGTAAAATTTTAAAATTGTAACTTATGCCCTTCTTCCAGACACCCATTCAATTGCTAAAATTGACAGCGACTTTTTTGCCAAAATAGGCATTTTACCGACTATTTGGTTAAAAAGAATAGACTTTAAAGGCGACTTTTTTTCCACTCTCTAGTTATGAGTTATTTTGCTATACTCAGAAAATTGCCAAGATATATATATATAGATATTTGAATCACTGTAAATGCTAATTCTTGAGACAGGAAGGCAAAAGAAAGGCTGACATAGATGGGAGAAAAAAATGCCAGTCTGTGAAAAATGTTTTGAACGTTTTCAAATAATAAAAGCCTCACGGAATATTTATTTATTTCTTTGCTATTTAATCAAGAAATTTTTAAAATTTTCTTTTTGGATTTTTTCTAGTTTATTTAACATTTTTTTTTATAATTTGTATCGATTGCATTAAAAAATATACAAAATTTGCTCAAGTGATTTGATCATTAATTCTGTTCTTTTTTGTGGAGGAATTGAATTTTTTCTGAATTTTAGTTTTCTACGAGGGACTTCAAGATTGTCTCACTCAAGTGAAGGATGCACGTGCTGCTTTGGACGCCCTTCGGGATGAACATAAAGAAAAGCTCCGTCGTCAAGCCGAAGAAGCAGAGCGTGCTCGACAAGTGCAAATGGCCAAGAAACTGGAAATTATGCGGAAAAAGAAACAAGTGAGGCAAAAAAAAAGATTCCTTTATTTTTAATGATAAGGATATTTATTCATATATCTTATCTTATTATTATTCATATACCCTTTAGAGCAGTGGTAGTCAACCTGGTCCCTAGCGCCTACCATTGGGCGTTTCACCTTTCATGGTTGGCGGTAGGAGTTTTGTCCGATAAAAAGCTACTTTCTTTATTTTTTTTAAATTAAATGACTTTGTAAAAACATTGGAATGGAATTTTTTGAAGTATTGTTTAAAAGATTTTCATAAATTCTTTATTTAGTGTTTGTGATTTTATTCTGCCAAACTTAGCGAAAGTCCAACATAAAGTATTTGGTAAATTTCCCTACTTTATAAATCACCTAGACTCTGTTGGTGCAAAGGATAGTCCACTGATGCCCCGGAAGGCTGGGGATCCTGGGTTCGATTCCTGGGGGCCATGGGCTGCTTGGCCCACCAACAAAAAGCATACTCAACTGTTATTAAATCTTCTTGAATAATTGATAAATAGAGCGAGCATCTTTTATTTTTTTTCTAAGTTGTTTCCAACTTATGTTTTATTCTAAGTTTGTTGTTTTTGTCTGATAAAGTTGTATTGTGGTTGTTTGGACCTAGCAACCAAGGACTTGTACCTCTAACCGAGTCGTTAAAAAATTTATTTCTTATATATATACAGTATACATTCTGGAAAGTTTCCGCGACCGGATGTATGCGAGAAAACTTATCTTCGCACAATATATATATATATATATATAATTTGGATATATATAAGTTAATTTTTTAGCATTAGCCAAAGGGAGTTGGGCATGGGCAGTTTCTCAATGTGAATTCTGAAGTATAAATAAGTTTTCTTCAGAATCAGCATTATTTTGATAGATGGATTTAATTAGAGAGTGTTGTATTTGTACGTCTCTTCTATGTCTTTATCAATTATTAGTTTTTTGTCCATTGGCGGTATCGTCCTCAATATTGTCTGTTTTGATACTGTCTCCAAAATAGCAGGTCTTCAATTGAGAGAACCTCTTGTTTGAGACAGCTAATTAATAAATCATTTATATTCATAAGAGGGTAGAAAAATGAGAGACGCAGCTCAAGTTTTTTCTTTATTTATTCCACACAGCTGACGTTTCGGTTCCGTGTTTGAACAATCTTCAGAGCTGACGAAAAGTCATTATGAAAGTGTCCCAGTGGATTTTATACATTGTTGAACCAAATCCTTATATAAATAAAAAATATATACACAGTATTCGATGACGAGGTACATAAATGAACTATTATTATATAATATAATAATAAACTATAATAAATTTATGTATCTCGTCATCGCATACTGTGTATATATTTTTTTTTAAGGTTTGGTTCAACACTGTATAAAATCCATTGTGACACTTTCATAATGACTTTTCGCCAGCCCTAAAGATGATTCAAACACGGAACCGAAACGTCAGCTGTGTGGATTAAATAAATAAGGAAACATCTTAGGCTGCCCTCTTATGAATATAACAACACAGCTATACTTTGCGTTTAATTTATAATTTCTTCTTTCATTTCCTGATGTAATATTTTATGATCATAAAGGAAAAGAGAAGGCAATTAATTCTATTGTTTTATTTTTCCATTTTAGGAATATTTGCAATATCAAAGGCAATTAGCGTTGCAACGTATCCAAGAACAAGAACGTGAAATGCATATGCGCCAAGAGCAACAAAAGCAGCAATATTTACTTGGCTATGCCAATTTAGGCAACTACGGACCACCTCCGCCAACATTTGCAGGTAATGCTTTAATAACTTCTGCAAATCATGATTGTTAAGTTAACAACTAGAACAGGTTTCTCGTTAATTTTGTTTATATTAAGCTAATTATTTTAAATACTATTGTCCAGAACAGGAAGCATAGAAATCATTGGGCAATAAAATTTTAATAGGCAAATAGGCAAGGGACTCCAGGAGGGCACCTTAGAAAATTCACAAAAAACTATATTAAGAAAATTTTAATTTTTTTTTAAATCTAAAAATTATTAATATCCAACCTACAATAATTAAATAAAGTGGTGACAAAGTAAAACATCTAGCGGGCGGGGGGGGGGGGCAATATTTTTTTTCTTACATAACATATAATTTTTTATATATTAAGAAACTTCTCTCGAAAATGATATATAACTTTTGTACCTGTTATCTAAATTTGTTATGTTTGCTAAAATATTATTTAAATTTGAAAATTTTGCAGAACATCAGAACAAAATCAAAATACTATTTATTGTACATACTCCAATTATTTCTTAGAACAGTGAGCCCGGCGTAGTTCGACGATTGATTTATTTTTTTTATTTGCTAGGCTATGGAGGAATTCCGCCACCGCCAGGCGCTGATGGATCGCCGGTTCATCAAGCAGCAATTCCAGGTGGATTTCCACCGCAACCGCAAGCTCCACCTCCAGGCCCTCCTGGACCAGTGCCGGGTTCGTATCCGCCCCCGCAATATGCCCCGTTCCCGTATATGCATCAACCGAATATGGGGATGATGCCACCGCCTGGGATGGGACAACCACCACCACCACAACAACAACAACAAGGACCACCACCGCCACAAGGACCAATGCAGCCGCCGCCGCCGCCTCAGACACAACCACCACAACAGCCGCCACCAGGAATGCCGCCAATGGGCGGACCGCCTCCCAACACTCAGCCACCACCGCCTCAACAAACGGCTCCTCCTCCTCCACCCCCGCAAGAAAGCCAAACAGCTGAGCTCATCTCCTTTGACTGAGAGGGAGCTGCTTCTTTCTCCCAGGTATCCTCGCTCGCTCTGTCGTCTTTCTCCTCAAATCGCATTTTCTTAGTCAGACTTGTTAGAAAATAATAATAAAAAAAAATCATTCACTGATTAATTAATATATAAACAAATAGTCATTGAATATTTAAATTATAACTACTTTAAAACAAAAAAAAAATTATATTTTTTCACATTCTAAACTCGTTGTTAAATTATATTGATAGCTCTTCAATTTATAAGTTCTCTTATTTAAAATATAGTTGAAAAAAAAGAAAATAACTTTCTTTGGAACGTTTCTTTTTCTTTTTGATCGAGGTGGAAGAGGGGGGAGTCTCTGACGTGTCTTTGTGTGACGCAGCACACAGCATGTTGATCGATGATTGATCCACATTTGCGCCAAGTGAGAGTTTCGATTTTTTTGTTAATTCGTATATTGTTGGTCTTTTGAATTCAAAAAATCACAAGATTTTATCAGACAGGAAGATTATTTTAAATGCGGAAAATATTTTTAATAATTTTATTATTTTAAGATTTTTAGTTCAATAAAATTAGATAAATCCTTAAAAGGAATTCTAAAAGCGCTGCGTTCGGTATAAATTTATCATTATATTTTATGGTATATTTGAATTTAAACTGGTACCCGTTCGTTCTAGTTGAAACATAACGATTTTATAGAATTTTGTAACAAAATTAATCATAAAAAAAAAAATCGGGCGTGAATAATCGCACATCACACGACTTTTTCTTTATCTCCTCTCTAATATGGGGTTATTACACCAGATTTTTTTTTTAAATTAATTTTGTTAAAAAATTTACATTTAAATTTAAGTCTTTTAGAGACTAACAATCCGCCCTCTATTTATAACAATATTTGGCGAGAATTGCATTCAAAAATTGATTTGAAAGATATCAAAATAAGTCAGATGGATTTTAAATATATAGAATCAGATAATGATTAAGAAATTGAACATAACCATCGTGAAAAAAAATAAGAAAAAAAAAACTTATTTTAAACATTCACTAACCAAAGGGGAAAATAATCCCCGAGCTTCTATTTTATCCCATGCCTCAAAATATTTAACCGGCTCTCTTTCGAGCTATTAGCTTGTAAAGGAAATAAATGGCGGTATTTTAATTTACTAAAATTACATTGTTGGAAAGTTAGTAGATAAAATTTTAATAAGCTTTTTTCATTCTGCATCTTTAATCTTAAAATTTTTACATAGAGTTAATGATAAAATAAAAAAAAAAAAATCTCTGCGATGGTATTTGAGTTTTTGATGGGTCATAAAGCCACGAATTAAACATTGGACTGTTCAACTTGCTTGAATTGATGTTTCCAACAGGCTTTAAATCTTTTTTATATTCCATCTTCTTATTAATTGTCTGAAAAAGGTGGAAGAAAATTGTTCTAAAAATAAAAATAAATTTATAGATAAATAGAATGAAAAAAAATATCAAGGAAGGGAGAGACTGGCAGCTAAATTTTTTTCTTTAAATATTCCATTGGGCCGACGTTTAGGTCTCGATAGAGGCCATCTTCAGGCCTAAAAATGTATACATATATATACCACATCAAGTCTCCGGTCTAACCAAGAAAGACTAATTTTTTTAGAAATTCCACTTTATTCATCAATACACTCTTCTTCAAGAGAGATGCATTCATTCCATCGCTTCTCTAACTTTTCAATGCTCTTTGCATTCAAAATAGGCCTCAGTTTCGGCAATTACTTCTTCATTTCAGCCAAATTTCTTTCCCTGGAGCATCTTTTTCATGTTTGCAAAAGGCCAGCAGTCGCTGGGGGCCAAATCTGGAGAGTATGGTGAGTGGGGAAGCAATTCAAAACGACACACGAGATTCCTTTCGATCTTGAAAATTACAAAACTGGGGCCACTAAAACGACTTATCTTTAGACTAACGGTCAGAATGCCATGAAATTTTGACCACAGCCACAACTACAATATTAACAGAATGAAAAATGATTCTAACAAAGCATTCTTATTAAAAAAACCGCCCTTTATTTCTTTACTTTTATTGTTATGAGCCTTTAGCCTAACTAACTCTACAAACGGCATTTTCAGATGCAATCACGTATTACCTGTTCATTCCTTTTTTGGTAACACTACTCTCAATCAATCTCCTTTTGATTTTAATCTCCTCTCTCTTTCTGCCTCTCTTTATTTCTTTTATTTTATTTTATTTATAAAGCCATATCCAGCAATATCTTTTAAGCTTAATACTTATAAATTCATACTTATTTATATATATTGTATAGCTATATATTCAAATACTTTTTTGTTTTATTAAAATAACAAAGGGAAGAAAACAAAATTAAACATTTATTGTTGCTGAATATACTGTATTGTGTTTATGCAATAAAAACTCTTTAAGTTTAAACTCTTTCTCCCTTCCTATACATGTATTAATAACTCAGGGGATCACTGATTCTGCAGCCTTTATTATACTTTGTGTCTATTTAGATAGAATAGATTTAATCACAGAAGAGATGTGGTTGCTCCAGGAGAGATCAGATGTAATTGTCACTCCCAGGACGGAAAACGAATCTTTGAACTCGAGACTATGCTGTAAATAAGGGGAGGGCAAATCTTATTTTTTTCTCTAGAAATTAGACAACAATGCGTTTTCTGGAATTGAATTTTACTTGATTGATGTTTCCTCATTCCTCCAAGAGACCAAGATCCTCATTAATCGACGACACTGCCCCCAGGCGACTCGTGGAGTAGGAGTACAGGGTACTGTTATCAGTAAAGCAATGTATTGGGTTGGAATTTACTCCCATGAGGTCGTTAATGTACAGTGAGGGACAATATTAAGTCCCACCCATGGGTTTTCTTCTTGTGATTATTTCATTGTTTTTAAAAAAATATATATTTTTTAATGGAAACTTTCATGGTTCAAACCTAGAAAATTTCCAATAAAGATTTTCCTTTTCTTTTAAAAAAACAATGAAATAATCACCAGTAGAAAACACATGGGACTTGATTTTTTCCCTCACTGTACATAAGGAATAAGGTGGGAGAGAGGACAGAACCCTGGGTAACATCTGCGTTGATTGAATTTGGAATAGAAGACACACCGTCGACTAAGCCGAGATCTTTCGCTCAGTCAGAAAGCACTTGATCCACTGGCACAGTCCAGGGGATAGGCCAAAGGATGGATGGAAAAATTTTTATTAAAATTCAAAAATCAATTATATTTTAGATGCACTTTGAAATGTATATTCTCATTTTGCCATTGAAATCTTCTGAAGACCACTTTACTCTTTTACTTCATAGAAAGATAGAAGTGGCATGCCATTGAAAATCTGTGTTTCATATCATTTGATTATGACGTCACATTTGCATGTGTATTTGATAAGCCTTTTGTGATTGGCCGATAGTGCTGACCAATGAGAGCGCTTCTTTTAGGCGGATGTTGGCATCAAGTCATCTCTCTCTCTGCTTGCTGTTGTCCCATCAGTCGCCATAATGATGGCAAGTGTTAAATATCAAATCTGTGCTTGTTGGATCCAAAAAAGACGCTACCTTCGATTGTGTTAGTTGAACCCACACACTTTCCTCATGTTTGAACATTTACCTGAACTCTCTTGACACCTGAGTGCTGACCACCATCCATCTCAACTCCATCCAAGGCTTTCTTCAAAACGCTCGCTTGCATCGACATCCAGGTACCCCACGCCATCATGCTTTCCTAATTATTTTTTTCTATTTACATATTAAAGCAAAAAACTAATTTACCAAACCTTTATTTATTACAAAATTATATTGATATATAATTTTTTTAAATATTAATTGAAATTTCCAACCCATCCCACTCCCTTTGTTTATATATAGATGGTATTAATATAACTAACTAAATATAAGCCTAATTCTCAGAAATATTTTAATGGAAAGGTTTTTTTTTTTTAAATTAATTGTAATCATTCATTAATCGTTTCCAAAATTGTTAATTTAAGAAAAGGGGAGGTAAATTTCCCCCTCCCCGGCTCCCATTCATTATTTTTTGCCTATTGTCCCTAACACATTTGATTGGATCTTCTATTTCTCGTCAAAACCTTAATTATTTTCTTTTAACAATATTATAGGCCTGCTTTGTTCCTTTCTTCTTTTCTGGTCTTTATTACATCACAAGAGATGTAAATTCTTTTTCAATAATACTTCCAATTGTTGTATTTATCTCTTTGACTCTATTAAATATTCAAAGAGTATTTTTTTATTCCTTATGAATACTAGTATCCAAATAGAAGTTTTTTTAATATTAATTGTAATCATTTATTAATCGTTCCCGTTGATTAAAAAAAAGGGAGATAAATTTTTCCTCTCCTAGACTTCCATTCATTGACCTTTCTCTCTATTATCTCCTCTCTTTGGGTGCGTTCGATTTGGATGCTCACACGCTATTTTCAGTCGTTCGATTTGACAGAAAATTAATTCCTGTCATAGGTGCTTTAATAACAGCATTAGTCGAATTATTTGATATGGATGAAGAGAATGTAAACCCTTATAATAAGGAATAGAAAAAAAAGTAAAAAAAATAAAAAAAAAAAATAAGAAACAAAAGAACAATAGGTATGTAGAATTTAAGAAAACACTTCATAATCTTTTAATATTTTGCAATGATTTCGGAAATAAGGAAGGAACTTGCCATTATTTGAAGTCCAAACTACCAGTGTTCTTTTCTAACAGATATACAACAGTGTTTTTTTTTTTTTAATTCTTCCCTAGAAGTTGATTAATTACGGATTTTTAACATTTTGACAGATAATTTTCAATTTTATTTTTTCAAGGCTGTGATTCAAAAATACATTTTTATTAAGTAAACGGGTAAATAATAAAAAATTTTAAACAAGAACATCTATCTCTATTGTCTCAACACATTTGATTGGATCTTCCATTCCCTACCAAAAAGTCATAATTTTTTTCCACCCGGGCCTTTTGCGAGGGCAAACTATATATATGTCGACAGAAAAAATCTGGTTTGATCAGTCACACCAGATTTTTTTATTTAAATAAATAAAAGCTTTTGTGGTTTGAAATATTATTATTAGAGAAATTTTTAATCATAGACCACATTTTTGTATTAAATATTTATTAAAATTATAAATACTGTACAACGTTTCGACTGCTTATTCTGCAGCCGTTCACAGGACTTGATGCGGTCGAAACGTTGTACAGAATTTATAATTTTAATAAATATTTAATACAAAAATGTGGTCTATGATTAAAAATTTCTCTAATAATAAATTTATTATTTCAAAAATTGTTTCAATGATTGTTGGCATGAAGATCACAATAGCCTTTTACAAACTAAAAAAAAACTTAGGGTCCGAATTATTAGGTAGCTGTCTGCGGCCCTGTTCATAATCTATCAGCTAGATCGTAGCACAGACGTGTCCATCTTTTCAGTTTTGAAATTATATTAGTTGGGAAAATATTTTAATGTGATACTGAAGAATACTTTACTGACTACAATTTAAAATCTAAAGCAAGTCTTTCATTACGCACTCAAAAGTATTTCTTAAGCTTCCCGAGGGCTGCACTATTTTTGTGTCGAAAAAGAAATAAAAATGACTAAATACTATCTATTATTATTCTTTTTTCATTTGGATTTTTTTTTTCATAATTATAGAATTAGTGCCTACTTTCTATGTTCAGAATTTGTGGGAATTTTGGGTGTGGCATTACCCTTGACATCATGGTGTGAGACGCCACAGTGCAAAGTTTTACAAATATATTCTTTTCTACTTGTTATATAGTTTTTAATTTAATTATAACCCATTACACAGTTAATATATTTTATTGTCTTGAAATAAGAACTAGTAATATATATATACGGATATATATATTTATTCTGGGCTTTAGAATAATCGTTTTAAAAAATGTGTGGCATCTCTCCCGGGCCCTAGCAAAAGGCGAGCGCCTTTGGAGTTGGATAACTGATAAAAAAAACATTCAAATATTCTTTTAGAAAAATTAATTTATTTTTTAAATACATAAAACTTTGATAAATATTCCATTCACAATATATAAACAAGAAAATATTAACATTTATGACAATGAGCAATGAAGAAAAAATATATTAAATATTTCCCTTATAAATTACAATAGGTACTTATTTATTTATTTATATTAGAATAATAATAATATGTACAGACATATAAGATTTAACAATTATGTATGATGTTTATTTAATTCAATCTTTGGCTTCGAGAAAATATTTATTTTGATCTACTTATTCTAGAATGTGATGATGATCGATGAACACATTTTTGTTTTGTTTTATAAAAGATTCTCTCTTTTATTTGTAACAAGTAATATTTATTTACAGGTCACACTAAATTGCTTTTTTTTTATTTATTTCAAAGAGATAAATTCTATTTTGTGCCTGGATATTCGAAAAATGAATTTTTAGGAATAGCCTCTTTGCTTTGCTTTAACTAAGAAAGAAAATAAATTCTTAATTCTTTTTGCATAGTTCTGTCTTATCATAAAGGTTTGTACAGTGAGGGACAATATTAACCACCCTTGCGTTTTCTACTTGTGATTATTTCATTGTTTTTATAAAAGAAAATGAAAATCTTTATTGCAAATTTTTTTAGGTTTGAACCATGAAAGTTTCCATTAAAAGATATATAATATTTTTTTAAAAACAATGAAATAATCACAAGAAGAAAACGCATGGGTGGGACTTAATATTGTCCCTCACTGTACTTAAGGGCCGTTCCTGGCCTTTGCTGTCGCCCCCCCCCCCTAAAGTGTTGGTTCATTTTTATTATAATATAAATTTTACTCTTTGGTTCTGATGCACTATCTCGCAATAACATATTGAATTTGCATTGTTTTTTTTTTATATTAATATTGGTTTTAATTTTGTGTAAAAATTTCGTATTATGAATGAGCGAGGACCAATAATAATAATTATTTTAAAAAAACAATGCAAATTCAAAAGCTTCACTGTCCAGATTCTAAAAATTCTAAAAATACTGGCTTGCTCAGCAGGATGTGTTCTGTACAAAAAGCATCAAAACTCACTTTTGACCCCGGTGAAGATTCGGTACCTTTTCACGTGGACATATATCAAATTTCTCTAATTGTGCTATCACACAGAAAGATAATTTGTTTCGTAATAATTTTTTCTACATTCTTATTGAAATATATCATTTTCTTTCTTAGTTATATTTTTTCATTTTTAAAATATTATATTTTGGGCAGTGTGCGTTTATTTCAATCCTCCCAAGACTTCGGAGTAATTTTGCAAGTCTTTCCTAAAATGTTTTCTTCTTCCCAAAATACATTAGTCACAAAAAAAGGCCAAATTTGGCACATTCTGAATTCACTTTTCATTAACAAACAACCATCAAATATCTTGAAGCGATATGACGTCATCTTATCACGTTTCATGATAAAAATAAATTTTTTCTTTCGATGTGTGAGATGGCGATCTCCTTTCATATGGTCTCCATGTAGATGGGCATCCGGGGTAAGAGATAATCCTCAACGGGCGTCTTACTCTCTTCTTGTTCCTGGTTTCAAAAAAAAAAGCGTTTCAATTATTTAAATGGGAATAGATTGGGAAGGAGACAAACAAGATCAGAAGATAGATTTGTGATGGCAAGCGAAGGGACTCTGTAAACTCGTTGCGGCCTTAATCGAGGGTTCTGATCGTAATTTAGAGATTTAGTGGTATAAAACGTTAATTCTTGTAGTTTTTGTTTGTTTAAAGTCTTTTGAGCTCTACGAGAAGAGAACCTCTGACCTCTAGCTGGAGTTTCAATTTTGATTAACATTTTTAGATTCTTTTATGTTGCTTTTGTTTGATTTTCCAATCTAAAAAATCTGGTGTGACAGGTCGCACATTACACAACTTTCTCTTACCTTCTTTGTGTCTGTGTTTGCCGTAGGTAGATATTTAATTTCCGTCAATATAATTTGGGTGGAGCAGGGCGGCAGAGGGCGAATGCTACAACTTTGCGGAGACGTTTCGGCTTTTTGTGTCGTTATTGTTTTTTTGTGCGAGTTGTCTGAATTGCGATATAAAAAATTGACTTTATTACAGAAAACATGTTCAATTGTAAAAAAAAAAGACAGAAGATATATCAAAAATTGGAGATTTCCGGGCACAAAAAAGCGAGATGAGCTAAAAAGCCGGAAACGTCGTGTGAGGGCAAAATGGTTGATTCGTGGCGCCCCTCCGCCCTCCCTCTGAATTATCATCACAGCCACCACACCTTAGTTGAATATTAAAATTCAATAATCAAAATCGTTGGAGGGAATTTTGAGAAAATCGAAAAAAACTGAAAAAGTACATCAGTAAATTACTAGTACTCTTTGACCGATTATGTTCAAAAGATTCGTGTCACGTCCCAGGGGGGTGTTTAACTTAAATATAAAATTTCAACTTCATAGCTCGTTTCGTTCATACACAGACAGGCCATGTCGCGAAAATCACTTTTGGACTCAGGGGACTTTTGGACTCAAAAAGTGTATTTCCATCAAAATATCATCGAATTTTAGATATGAATCCAATCCAATACTTTCTCTTTTTTTACATATATCGGTAAGAGAAAGTAAAAATTCCTGTCAAATTGAATTTAGCATTTCAAAAGTCATCCTCTTAATTAATTGTCTTTTCTTTATGCTAATTTTATAATTCAAAATAAAAGGGGTTGGAGAGGGGGGGGGGGGGAACTCCGTCTTTCAACTTTGCAAATTTAGATAAAGATTCGAAAAGAAATTCTTAAATGATTCTCTTTCGAATATAATAAGCCGGGAAGACCCGGGGATCTAATCATGGGATCCGTAGTTGCGGGCGGCCAACTCTTTTGTCCCCCTCAATAGAAGTGCGTCTTAGGATATTTACCAAAATTTTCTGGTAGATTTCTTCTAATTTTGTGTGAATATCAAAAAATTTGATTCGATTCCGAGCATCAGTCTTCCAGCATTGGCGCATTATATTGCAAATGTCCGCCGGGCAATTGTCAGGCGGGGATAAAAGAATTCCATCTGATATTAATTTCACCACCTAAAAATAAATAAAAATTATTTATAAATTATTTAAGACGAATTATATAAAAGAATAAAATGTACTAGGCGTATTCGGAAAGTAAGTACCGTTAAAAAAAAAAAAAGAAAAATAGTATGAAGCCAATTTTATTTTTACATTAAAATACTTGTCTTAAACTATTTTTCAACATAGTTTCCGCCAATATTCAAACACTTGTCATAGCGGGTGATCGAATTTGCTCCCTACGAAACTGTCAAATAAGCGATTGAGTGATACCAGCAGTATGAAGTCATGGAGCAACGAACGCAATTCCTTCAGCCCGGACTTTGCGCCGTCCGACTTCCACTTGTTCCTGCACATGAAGCACTAGCTAGGTGGCAAGAGCTTTGGATCTGACGATGAGACGAAAAAATCGTGGCTATCTATACTGACGGGATGCTTCTTTGCAGATGGTATACAAAAACTGGTCACCCGCTACGACAAGTGTTTGAACAGTGGCGGAAACTATGTTGAAAAATAGTTTAAGACGTATTTACATGTAAAAGAAAATTTGGCTTCAAAACATTTTTTTTCCAAAACGGCACTTAGCTTTCGAATACGCCTCGTTCAATTGATTTAAACTTTGTGACCTGTTCATTAGAATGCCCAAAGTAGGGTTGTCGACCCAAGGTGTAAATTTCCCATAAAACAACACCAAAAGACCAAACATCGGACTCGAGAGTAAATCGGCCATAAATAATTGATTCATAGGCCATCCATCGGACGGGTAGAAGACGACATCCGCCCACCTGGAAAGATAACAAAATAAATAAATTGATTTTTTTTTTTTTTATATATATTTATACGTAAATATAAATTAAATTAATTAAATTCAAAGAATCTTGTTGCATCGTAAAAGAATCTAATTAATATTCATAATAGGTAAAACGAAGAGGTCGTTAAATTTGCAAGAGAATTCGTTTTCTAAAACGCAACGCAACTTTGCTTTTTATTTGTTTCAAAAAAAAAAGAAAAAAAAAATGATGGATGTGACCGCACAGCATAAGTTGAGTGCTGCTGCACTCTCACACCAGAACAAAATATCTCAACAACGAATAGAGAGCTACGAGGTTGAAATTTTATAAGCGTTTAAATAAAATAGGCCAAAGAGTAGTCTACTAGTACTTAGTTTTATAAATTTTACACTTCTAAAATATCGATGGGAACTAAATATGTGTCTCCACAAAAAGTCTGGTGTGACACGCGCAGAACACAACTTTCAATTATCGAACGTAAGAGAAAGTTGTGCGCAGTCACACCAGATTTTTTTATTTATTTATTTATTCAATGTTTACCTTATAATAGTCGCAGGTGTAGACATCTCGACACATGCCAAAGTCGGCGATTTTGACCACAAGACCCCAACCGACTAGGCAATTTCTTGAAGCGAGATCTCGATGCACGAACCTCTGACTCGCCAAGTAGGACATCCCCGCTGATATCTGAAGGGCGATCTTCAATTGCGCAGTCTTTAAATGAAAGAGAGAGAAAAAAAAAAAAAAAGATTATGAATGAGAGAAATTCTTTGTATCCTCTCAGTTTATTATTAACAAGACAGATAACGGACGGACAGACCCTTTTACGTTTTAATTTAATATAATATTTAACTCATAAAATACTAAATATAGTATAGGCAGCCAAATATGAAAAGTAAAATTCCTTTTTATTAGAAAACTTTTGTTCTTATTTGGATAAATGATTTCCTTATTGGTTTAAATATTTTATTTATTTCATGTTTAATGCCTGGTAAGAAAACACTTCGACAAAGCTTTTTTTTTGTCAACGATGCTTTAATTTACTGGCCGCAACTTAAAGTTGCGCATCGGTCCATTAACTAATGCCTTCTTTAAAAAGAAATTGCTGGGCGAAATTCCAAATTTGACTTTAATTGAGCCACTCAAATTAAACGAATTATATCAATAAGGAGCAGTTGCTTCACATTTAGTCAACTAACAAACTTATCCGTCCGATAGCAAATCATCGATATAGTAAACAAGAACACGCGTAACTTTCGATTTAAACAAAAAATGAGTTTTTTCACATATAACAATACTATCTGAAGTATAAAGTTTTGTGAAGTTAGCAACTTAATAAAGGCCACATATTTTTATTTATTTATTCATTTTTTAAGGTCTTTCAGCATCTAAGGCCATTTAGACCCCATCCCTGTTTATTTCAAATGATTTGTAGTCAAATCAAATGAAATAAATTTTTCTCGCTTGGGACGGGAATTGTCCAGCAATAGTGTGCGTGTACAGTATATGCACTGAGTGGTACATTGACTAACATATATCCCATATGAGGTCACAATTGGTTAATATATAGGATATGGAAATAGACCTACTTTGTTTTAGATTCAATGTCAGGAGGCCAATGTCAGCAGGCACCATGAGGTATCTCTACATTAATGAAACTCCCAAATTTACGACGTGTCTGTCTAAATTTATTCGACCATCATCAGATATTCCAGAACTGTCATATGTGAATGTTCAATATAAAACATGACTACTTCTAATGTTTCTACGCCCTGAGATTGGCAGATTCTATTTTTAAAATTTTCAACAAGTCTACATCAACATATGGAGGTTCAGAGCAAAAGGGACCCCAAGTCCACTTTTTACTCTTTTGATAAAAAATGAATCAAAGTTAAAGTCTTATATTTAATTCCTCTTAAAATATACTTTGATTTATTTTACATCTCAGCAATCATCAAGAACTTCAATTATACTTTACCTAAGTACATACATATTTTAAATTTTATATTCAGATTTTTGGATTTTTTTTGCATTAAGGAACTGCTGGAGGATTAGTATTGAAATTCGGACATTGTTACACCGAATAACTACCATAATTTGCTATCCTAAAAGGGAAAAATAAGAAAAGTGTTTACTTTTTGGGGGGGGGTGACTTGGTCCACTTTTGCTTTGAACCACTCATATTGCACCTTCACATATGAATGCTCTCGACTACTTGATGATGCTCGGATAAATCTGGACCGAAATGTCGTAAAATTGGGAGTTTCCTGCCATAGTTCGCATCGTCAATCACAGCCACTTGCACGCCCGAGAAATCATCATCTTTCTCTTTAAACGGACCCCGATTCATAGGATTTCGACATAGATTTATTTTGGTGCATAGCTAATATGAAATAAACCGCTAATAGAAGAACAATATGAAACAAAAGTTTTTACTTCCTCTACCAGGTATAAGGGACTTTCTTCACTCTGTGGTTCGCGGTGTCATTAACGCAGAATAAAAGCAGCAGCCAATGAATGATTATTTTATATTCACCTGATCAAGTGGCGGCAATCCTTGGATGTTCTCTTTCAATTCAACCGACCGAAGGACATGAGCCAAATCACCAAAAGCCATCAGTTCGAACACCATACAGGGCTGTCCATCCTCTTCTAAAGTAAACAAACAAAATAAAATTATATTTTTTTCTTTTTGAAACAAAACCGGAGAAAAATTACAAAAAAAGCTTGAACGAGATTCGAATACAAAAAAAATAAAGGTCGAACGAAAAATGGGGCCCCAGTTGAGCTTCGCCCCCTCCGCCCTCAAAGTCTGAACTACGAGGTTGAAATTGTATATTTAAGTAAGGTACACCCCTGGCACGTGACGCGATGCTTTTAAATAAAATCGGCCAAAGAGTATTAATACTTTACTGATGTAAGCTACGTTTTCAATTTCTTCGATTAAAATTCATAAATCAATTATTTTTTAAATTTAGCATAATTTGAGAAAAGTAGATTTATAGCTGGATAAAAGGTTATTAATGAGAAACAGAATGAAGAAAGAAGTATTTGTTTCATTTATTTAAGGCCCATTAGGCTAACGTTTCGGTCTCGTTCGAGACCATCCTCAGAGTCTATGGGCTGTCAATATGAGACAAATTGACAATATTGACAGCCAATAGGCTCTGAGGATGAAACATTAGCCTTAATGTGCTTTAAATAAATGAAACAAATACTAGCTACTCCTTTCTTCATCCTGTTTCTCATTAATTAGCATATTTTTTTTTATTTTTCCCACTTGAATTTTTAATGTATTCTCGGAAATAAATATCAATATAAATAAATGTCAATATAAAAATCTGGTGTGACAACCATATACCGAAGTTGCATGTTGTGCGACTAGTCACACCAGATTTTATATATTAATCTCCTTTTTAATGGGGAGCCGTTCAATTTTATATTAATTAAAATAAATTGGTAGTTAATATAACACTATATAAATTTAATCGTCTAAAAGAGAGGTGAAGCAACTGTCAGGTGACATTAAAGATTAAAGATTGATTGATTGATTAAATTAAATTAAAATTTTTATTTTTAATTCATTAAATCTATTAGTGTATAAATCTTACCTCGAGGTACAACGCCAAGTAAGGCTAAAATATTTTCATGTCGAAATGTCGACATCACATCGACTTCTCTTAAGAAATCCTCCTCAATTTCCCTCGAGGCGGTCTCTTTAAGGACTTTAACGGCGACTGGAAGTGGAACTGCCATTTCAGGCCGATTTAATTCACCTAAATACAAATAAATATTTAATGCTGCGATTAAGAATAATATTATTATTTATTTTAGTATTCAGGAATATATCTATCGTTCTCAAAGTATTTTTCTTATAATAATAAAACTTAAGGCGGAATAGGACCGAAGGTGTTACGCATGTTTTTCCCGATAAGATGGCGTTGTGTGTCATAAAAAATATGCCCAAAAAATCAAGTAATTCAAAAATTTGCCAAGAGATGTCAGAATGGTAGCTAATAATATTTAATGCATTTGATTGATCTTTTAACAATAAATTCTTTATAAATGTTATTATATATTATGTATCTTTTATAAAAGCATAAAAATATATAAATATAGGCCAGATATCCGCTATTAGGGGATCATCCTGTTAGACTAGCCTGCCATCTATTGCGAGAATGCTGAACTAATTTGACATTTGAATTTTAAATAAATCATCTAAGCTTATTTTAAAAATTTCTTAATTAATATGTGATTAATAATAATAATAAATTCATTTTTAAATTTAAAAAAATTAAAGATTATTGGGACAGATTGTTTTTTTGTATTTGCTTGATAACAAAAAAATTAATTACGATAATTTTTTAATAAGTCATTAAAAAATTATAGCTCGATGTCCCAATAATCTTTTATGAATTTAATTCATTAAAAAAAAACCGCATTTTAAAAATTCCTTATAATAGTCTAGTTTTTTTTTAAGTACGTTTAGACGTCGCTCCTGAACCCCCTTAAAGAAGGGGAACTATATTAATTAATTAAGAAATATTACTGTTCTTAGAAGATCTTGAAGAAATTAGAAAAAATATAATAAATATCCAACACAAAGCATGGAACAAATTTTTATCTGTCCGGACTTAAAAATAAAAAATTTGTTGAACAATATTGTTGACTAATTTTCTATTTAATAGGGCCTCTTACCTCTATATACTTTTCCAAAGCATCCTTCACCGAGTTCTTGGCAAAATACAAGAGCCGACCTTCGAAGCAGGGGAGCTGGAAGATTCGATCCGATGATGGTATCTTCTGTGGCTGAATATTGAGGGTTGGCGGTGTACCTTTCCAAGGGTCCTTTGCTTAAATTTACAGGGCATTGCTGAAATATAGAGAGAATACATCTTTTTAGACAATTTCCAAAAAAACATTAACTTTATTTAATAAGCAGATGGGAGGGCCAGGATCCTGATATAATCAGAAAGAACAATATGTGAACAAGTTTTTCGGTAATGCATTTTTAAATAAATGAAGACAGGAGGTCGCCATGTGTTTTCCGAATTTGACCCAGCTGACGCCTACTGATTTTGAAGATTTGCTACTGATGCTTGGAGGCGAAGGGCAGATACAAGGGGGGTAATTCCCCCCCCCCCCACCCGAGAAACTCCTCAGGATCCGCCACTGTTGGAGGCAGAATAATGAAGTAAGATACAAAATTTAGAAAAACCATCCTAGCTTCTCTTCGACCACACTATCCTAATCTCTAACCTAAAGAAATAAAATTTATGATTTTTTTTTAAATCTCAAACAGGGAAAATACAACTTTTATTTGAGCTAATTTTTTTATAATACATCCGAAGGTAGGCACATATTAATAGATAAATAGAAAGTATTCTTACTGTATTGAGTGGTTTTAATACCGAGGAGGTTTTATTATGGCGATGCCGTCGTTTCCTTAAATAACAAAAGAGACCTATGAAGAGGACCAGAACGACGACGCCACAGAAAAGTCCAATGAGAATATCGAGAAAGGGAGGCGATTCCGCTACCAGGTTTGTTGTCTCGGTGAAGTTTGATTTCGGTACCAACTGTAAGAAAAAAAAAAAAAAAAAAAAAAAAAATTGATAATTGAATTCCTTTACAGGTATTTTAATTTCAAGCCTATTAATGAAAAAAGTGCTGAGTAACGAATCAATTTGATAATAATATTGAATTAATAGTGTTGATGTCTCTCTTTCTCTTTTCAACTAATTTGTGTTTTTATAGAGAGATAATTTGATATGAATGCAGATTCAAAATACCTTTGTATATTATTAGATTATAAATATTAATCGAATGAATGACTTCTGGATCCTATGTTGAGGTTAGCAAATTTAACATAAAAGATACGACCATGGGCGTAGCCAGACATCTTGTTAGGGGGGGGGCCAACCCCTCGTTAGGATGAGGGGGGGGAGGGGGGTTTGCAATTAATATATACATAGATTATTAATTATTTATTTAAATAAAAAAAAATTAAATTAATGTAGTGGATTGGGGCGTTAAAAAAACATTCCCAATGGGAAAAATATATACTTTTTTGTTTTTTTTTTTTAATTTTTAGGACAAGCAAGGGGGGGGGCAACGGCCCCCCCTGCCTCCCCTGGCTACGCCCATGGATACGACAACCACCAAGTGATGGAAATCGGAAGAGTGTTGAGCGTTCTAGTAGTGAGAATAAGATGACAGAACTACATACCTAAAAGGTTTTTATTAACTAAAACGCTTGAACATAGTTAAATATCACAGATCAAACACAATCAAGATTGATTGACAGCTACAGGTTAAAAATTGTTTATAAGTTTAGGGCCATCTATACGCTTGTCCTGGAACTAACAATAAGCGGAGGGAAAAAAAACTTGCTACCAGAGAGATATGAGCTCGAGCACAGAGAGCTCGAGCTTATTGAAATTCACATGTTTTGAAACTGACTTCTTTACTCTCTCGTCCAGTTCGCTCAATGATATTTCAAACCTTTTTTAAGCTGCCTAAATGGCATTTTTTTTATTTAACAAAAGGTCATTTATAAATTGTAAAAAATGTTTAATTAAAAGAAATTTATTGGAAATTCATTTATATCCAGATTTTTAAGCCACTGACATCGTAACATATCTTTAGAAGGTAAACAGCATAGTGGAGCCATCTAGCCACTTGTCATATAACTAAAAGAAACTTCTAAACATTTTTCCCATAGAGCTGCACCCCCCCCCCCCCCATAATAAGAATAATGCACAACAATGAAAAAAAAAAATATTTATATTGTTGATTTGTATGTAAAGAGTAGCTAACTTCAGCCTTGATTAATTTGTTAATATCATCACAAGGGTTCATCGGAAGCCATAGGTACTAATTTATTTAAAATACATACAATAATATTGTGCACTCTAAAAGGCCAAAATATTATAATAAATTATATATATTTTGAATTTAAACAGAAAAAGGAGAAATTAATGTGCGTGTTGTGAAAAATTTCATGCGTCTTTTTTCTTAAAAAAAAAAAATAATTAAAATTAGTGTAAGGCAATTATCTCAGAAATGGAATTTCGTAGGGGTTTAATGTATAGAGAGGGGAGGGGGGGGGGGGGGCTGGCAAAGGAGTAGATCCACAGTCCACACAATCCTTGCGGTTAAGCGATGCCAAGAGTGGCGAAAGCTCGGATGGGTGACCCCGAAAAATCAGCTTGTGGAACGTCCCCCCTTAGCCATCGCGGCTAATATAAAGAATATGATAGTCTCTCTTTTTCTAAGATAAATGACTTTTTCGGATTCCTTCCTTTATCCATTCTCTTTATTAGCCTAAATACGAGCGCAGAAAGCCAATTTGGACCAAAAATCTCTAAAAAAAAACAACCAAAATAGCTCAATTGCTGGTTATATAGCTGATAAATACAATGGATCAAGAAAAAAAAGTTAAAATTAATTTTTTATAGATTAATTCATCATCATATTTCTTCCAAATTTTCGTTATTTTTAGAGATATTTGGTCCAAATGGGCTTTCCGCGCTCTTTTTTTAGGTTAATAAAAGAAAGGAATCCAAAAGACATTTATCATTGAAAACGAGACACTCATATTCTTTATTCGCGCCGAAAACACTTTGGCTGCCTATCTTTTAGGCGCTTTGCTCTCTCTTCGACACTAGAACTATTGTATTTTATTCATAATTTCCTTAATACTTAACAGATTTTCACAAATTAATGATTTTTGGAAAGCCAAAAAACTATAGAATATCGTAAATATATATATATTTTTTTTTTAAACATTCACACTTTTTTCTCATTTACACTCACATTCACACAGTCTTTTCGGCAACTTAGGCCATTTAAGACTTTATACGATAATCGTTGTATAAGATAATATCTATTGGGGGTCCAGGCATTTCTATTTAAGTCATTTAGTATCCAAATGCCTTAAATAAAATCATCGGACTGCCTGGGGTCTGAACCCGTGACGTTCGGTATAGAAGGTAGGCTCGCTATTAACTACTCCAAGCCCCGTGGGCATCGTAAATATATGTTTTCTGCATTTAGAGATTTTTTAAGGATAGGAGTGTCTAAAGCTAAACAAAATTGAAAAAATTTGATTTTTGAAAACTTCAAGTCGTTTGAAGTGACTGACGCCTTAAAAAAATCTTGAAAATTCATAAAAGGAGCTGTTTTAGAGCATATTTTCTATTAAAATTTTATTCTCTCCAGTGGCGTAAAGTACAACCGAGATGCGGGGGGGGGAGGGGGGCTTGGGGGGCCCGCGAACTGGACCAGGCGGGCTTTCAAGCCCATGAAACTAGAGCCATTTGAGCAAAATAGATGGCATTTTCGGAATCATCGCTAACCATATTCTCAAGAAAAGTTCTCAATATTCCCGAAAGCAAATCAAGTGATATTATTATTTCAACTTACTTTTTCTGGTGTTGTATGATGATGATGTTGATGTAAAGGTGGCGGTGTTGTTGTCTCCCTTCCTTCTGATAATATTATATTATGAATAGGACTTGGTTTTATTGGAACTGAAATTTCAAAAACAAAAAAAAGATGTAAGTTAATGAACGTGAAAGAAAAGAAATCGCCTCTCTGTCTACCTATTCGCCTATGAGGGCACCGGAGGTCTTCTGTGGGAGGACTGGAGTCATGAGGACAAAGACATTGATAAGATTTGCCATCTGCAGTAGGAAGACAGGCGGCCTCGAGACCGCAGATTCCTGGAGTGCAGAGATCAACCAGAGGCATCGCCGCCGAGGAGCCGTCTGCAACAGAGAGACCCAACAAACCTTTTAAATAGTATAACAGGATCTATTCTTTTATTTTATAGTGCGCGTCTCGAAAAGCCGTTAGAAGACGATTCAGTACCGAGTTACTCGAGGCGGCAAGAGATGGCGTGAGTGTTTCCCACTTGGATACAAGGGATTTATTCCATTTCATTTGAAAGATTCCAGCTAATTAATTAAAGACAAAAAATTAATTATTTTTTAACACAATGATTACTAATTTAATTATGTATAAGATATAGAGCGGATTTTTTAAAAATATATTTTCTTTAATGCGATTAATCTAAAAAAAAAAATTATTTTTTCGAAAATCAAAAAAGGGCTTCTATAAGTTGTAGATATTTTAATTAGCTTTAATTTAAAAAAAAAATCTGAGGTCGATAGCTTCAAAATTGTGGCAGCTGGAAACTCCCAAAATTAGCACCCTAAATGTAAAATCTTTTTTCAAAGATTCTAAACTCATTTCTAAATAACAAGATATTAAAAAAATTCAAAAGTAATATTTGTTTTGGTTTCTAAATAACAAGAAGAATAGAAAAAAGAAGTAAAATCTATACTATTTAATTTTATCTTAATTAGATTTTTCAAGAAGCAATTGACGTGGCTAATAAAGAAAAAAAAACAAAATTGGATTAAAACATTTTAAAAGCATCTCATCTTATTTTTGAATATAAAATTATCTAATATAAAATGTCAAATTAATAAGTATGAATGTACTGAATCTTGTTTTTGTTTGAATTTGATGAATTTTATTTGTTTCCTTTCTCGGAGGGTTCGCGCATGTTTAGTTCCTTATCAGAAACCTAAAAAAATAAAAGCAAACTGAATTTAATTATCTGATATTAATTAATTAACGAAAATAATAAATGAATTGACAGTTGTAGGTTAGGTTACCATATTTAATTTTAGAAATTCATTTTTCAATTATTATATTAACATTTTGATGATATTATTCGCTAAATAAAAAGAAAAGAACATCATTAATGCTCGAAAACATGCTCGAAAACATAAAAAAAATATGAAAAATGAGTTTTTAATGTTTTTTTTTTTTTTTTTTTGTACCTGAGAGTTGGTTATTTACAACTGCCTAGTTATTTACAAGGTAGTTATTTACCCGTAATTTTACTCGGCTGTAAAAAAAAATGCAAAAGCAATATTTTTCTTTTTCTTTTTTTCTATAATATAAAAATGTTGAAAAAGAAGAAAAACTATACTATTCAATTTTATCTCCTTTACCTAAAACTCCGACTTTTTCCCAAAATCTTGGGCTTTTTTGAAATTTCATTCATTTTATATCACAAATCCGGAGAAAAATTTCCAAAATAAAAAGCTCCAACGAAATTAGAATACTAAAAAAAACAAAACAATAAAATGATATGAATTTTGTATAAAATTTCTCCGGGTTGTTTCGATTAGAAATTCAGGCTTTTTTTTGGAAATTTTGATTGGCAGTACTGCTCCTATAGCAAAAATCAGAAAAGGTTAGAAAATTTGAGGTTAAAGTTGACCTAGCTAAGAGTTTCAAGCTGACTTTCATAAATTAAATTAATTAATTCTTAAAAAAACTTAAAGGACTAAAGTGAATTATGAAAACCAAAAATTTAAAGTTAATTTAAAGTGCTAGGAAAATAAATAATCTTCTGGCGTGATAAGCACAGAACACAACTTTCTCTTAACTTTTGTTTTGTCCTTATCAGTAATGCTTTCTTCTGTTCATTTAAACTACAATCTACGCCTCTGGGCAATTGCCTCTCTATAAATCATATCCCAATATAAATTAAGAGAGTGAATTTTTCAAAATGTCACAAATACATTCTCTTTCTTTCTTTTTTTGTATTAATTAATCTTAGTATACATTGGACATAGATAGATATAGAAACAAAAAGTGTAGGTTTACCGGCAGATCAGATTTCATTAGAAATTCCTATATAGATAGTTTCGAGATGAAAGTAAATTAATAATATTTTTTTTTTTGAACTAAAGGTCATAGTTTAAATAGTTTTCTCTCTCTGCCTCTCTCTGTAACACAAACAAAATTGGCGGAAAAATTCACAACATAAATAAAAAAAAATAAAAATTCTATAACTGACAGACAGTGAAATATTTCTTTAATATATAAAAAAAAATAATAATTTTTATTAATATTATAGAAAGGTGAGAACAGATGGTGGAATTAAGCAATATATTAAATAAATAAACAAACGGTTATAAAATCCCTTGGTGGTTACATTTGATTGTACTCTATTTGTTTGTACAAAATAAATAAATAAATAGTCTAAATGTAGCAACGTTTTTATAAAGAACACGCAGAGGACTATATAAATGAAGGATATATATAAAAAAATAGGCAACGAAGTTGCAAAACTTTCCTGCTATAAGTTTTGCAGCTTCGTTGACTATTTTTTTTTTTTTTTTTTTTTATTTTTTTATTAAAAAAAATTCTTTAGTTTTCTAAATCCCAGAAAATCAAAGCAATTAATCTATTGTGGAATTAAAATTTAAAAATTTAAACAAATAATATATGTGAGATTTAAATATATCATATATATATATATATATAATAGCGGAGTGTCCGTCTGTCTGTCAGTCTGTCCCGCTCTGTTTGACCAACTTCCCGTTGGAATTTTGTAACGATTTTGCAGGCTTATAGAGGACGTTATGGAGAGTTCAGGAAAAATACTCGGATTCTGAAATTCCTATAACTTTTTGAGTTATTAATTCCTAAAGTAAATTTTTTTTTTAAATTTAAAAATGAATTTATTGTTATTATTAATTACATATTAATTAAGACAATTTTAAAATAAGATTGGTAGATATATTGCCTATTTAAAAATCGTGTCGAATTAGTTCATCACTCTTGCAAAAGATGGCAGGCTAGTCTAACAGCCGATCTCCTATTAGCCTATATTTGGCCTATATTTATAATTCTGACATAATAATAATAATAATAATGAGTTTATTGATAAACAATATTTTACAAGACAACATCAATCAATCAATCACATTAAAATCCACAATCAGTCCCTTCTATTGTTTATAATATGTTTCTTAAGTGCATTTTTAAATTGATTTACATTATTTACAATTTTTTACTTTCTCTTACCTATGTATATATGTAATATATATATAGAGAGAAAGTATTGGTTTCATGTCAAAAATTCGATGTCGAGATTTTGATGGATCTTCACGTTTTGAGGTCCCCTGAATCCAAAAAAGTGGTTTTCGCGACATGGTCTGTCTGTCTGTCTGTCTGTCTGTCTGTCTGTCTGTGTGTGTGTGTGTGTTCAATTTTAAGCATGAAGGAATTGAGCTATGGGGCTGAAATTTTATATTTAAGTTAAACACCCCCCGGGACCGACAAAATAAGCTTTTAATCAAAATCGGCCAAAAAGTACTAGTACTTTACTGATGTACTTTTTCAGTTTTTTTCGATTTTCTCAAAATTCGCTCTAACGATTTTGATTAAAATTCAAAAATCAATTATTTTTTAGATGCTCTTTCAAATGTATATTCTCGTTTTGCCCTCAAAATTGTTTGAAGCACACTTTACTCTTGTGCTTCATAGGAAAGATAGGAGAAATAAATGGTTGCCATGGTAACCGAATTTAAATCTTTCTTTTTATTAGATTAAAAATCAATTATTATTTAAACGCCCATTTTTTTTCGGAGAAAACATATCTCTCTCTCTCACAAAACTATCTTCTCTCTTTCTACGCCTTTTTAAATTTTTCTACCTTATCTTCGCATAGAAACAATGTTAATTTCCTATAGGGATTTGTATGTTAATTTCGATTCAAAAGGGGGTCCCCTTTGGAACTTTTTACGCATTTAAAATTTTTTTTTCCAATTCTTATGAAATTTTGTATTTTTTACGAATCTATATTGTGTATAAAATGTCCAAATATGAGATTAAAATTTTGAAAAATAACCATAGTTTATTT